>RJWM01019442.1:0-39055 GCA_004363535.1 Dasyprocta punctata
TACCAGTTCTACTGCTTTGTTTTGATTGACTTTGTTCTGTTTTGTTGGATTTTACTATCTTTAAAATAAAATTTAAAAAAAAATTCAAGTCAGGAATCATGATGCACCCTGACTTGCCTTTGTTGCCCAGAATTATTTTTGCTATTCTAGATCTCCTCTGGCTTCAAATGAATTTTAGGATTGTTTTCTCTAATTCTGCAAGATGTACTATTTGTATTTTGAGTGGATAGCATTAAATCTGTGTAACAATTTTAGAAAAAAATACATGTTCTTTAAAAATATACATTTTCTTTACTCATTCATCCATTGATAGATACTAAGGTTCATTCTATGTCTTGATTATTAAGAATAATGCTGAAATCCCTGGTGCCACAAAAAAAAAAAAAAAAGAATAATGCTGAAACGAACATAGAAGAGTAGATATCTCTTCAATGTATTGATTTGATTCCTGTGAATAGTTACCCACTAGTGGGATTGCTGGATCAAAAAGTAGTTTTATTTTTAATTTTTAAAGGAATCTCCACATTTTTGTTCACCTGAGTATACTAATTTACAGTGTGGCCAGGGCTCCCTTTCCTCCGCATTCTCTCCAACACTCATCTTTGTTTTTTATTTTTATTTTTTTGGTAATAGCCATTCTAACAGGTATGAAGAGACATCTATTGTAGTTTTAATTTGCATTTCTCTGATGATTGGTGTTGCAAATTTTCTCATATACCTGTGGGACATTTATATGTCTTCTTTTAATAAATCTTTATTCAAATTCTTTACCCATTTTTAATTGAGCAACTTGGATTTTTGCTATTGACTTGTTTGAGTTCTTTAAATATTTTGGTTTGGTTGGTTGGTTGGTTGGTTGGTTAGTTCGTTGGGCTTTTTGAGACAGGGTCTCTCTACGTGGTTCAGGCTGGCCTTGAACTCATGGCGATCCTTCTACCTCAGCCTCCTGAGTGCTGGGATTTCAGACATACACCACCATACCTGGCTATATTTTGGATATTAGCCCCTTATCAGATGTACATTTCCTAAATATTTTCTTTAATTCCGTAGGTTGTCGCTATACTCTATTAAGATTTACTTTGCTCTGCAGAAATATCTTACTTTTATATAGCCTCACTTGTGTGTTTTTGCTTTTGTTTTCTGTGACTTAGGATCATTTCCAAACATTCATTGCCCAGACCAATGAAATGGGGCTTCCCCTATGTTTCTTCTTAGTAGTTTTATACTTTAAGTCCTTATATTTAATCTTTAATCTGTTCTGGGTTGACTTTTTTGCATATGATATGAGATAAGTGTCCAATTTCATTTTCTGCATGTGGATATTCAGTTTTCCCAGCCCTTCTTCCCAAAGGGACTGTCCTGTGTGGTCTTGACTCCTCTGCTGAACATCAATGGAGCATAAGTGTGTGGATTTATTCCAGAGTTACCGGTCTATTCCATTGGTCTCTGTGTCAGTTTTTATGCTGTCACCGTGCTACTTTACCACAACTTTGTACTAGATTTTGATGTGAAACCTCTAGGTTTTTTTCTTTTTGGTCAAGATTATGTTAGCTATTCAGGGTACTTCACAGTTCCATACAAATTATAGAATTACACTTTCTACTTCTGTGAAAAATGTCATTTATGTTTCGATAGGGATTCTATTAGCTCTGCAGTTTGTTTTAGGTAATATGGATGTTTTGACAATATTAATTCTCCCAAGGGGGTCGGAGATTTAGCTCAGTGGCATAAGTGCCTGCCTGGCAAGTGCAAGACTGTAAGTCTGATCCCTGGTATCAAAAAAAAAAAATTAATTCTTCCAACCCATGTACATGATATATCTTTCCATTTACTTGTCCCTTTGATTTCTTTCACCAATGTTTATAGATTTTAGTATACAAGTTTTTCTTCTTCTTGGTTAATTTATATTTATTCCTAATTTTTTGGTGGCTATGATAAATTAAGCTGATTTCTTTTTTGGATTGTTCCTTGTCAGTGTGTAGAAACGCTACTGGTTTTTATGTGTTGGTTTTATATCCTACAACTTTACTAAGCTTATTTATTAGTTCCAAGTCATTTAATGGCATATATATATAGAGAGAGATATATATATTTCTGTTATCTGCAAGCAGGAACAGTTTTACTTGTCTCTCTCCAGTTTTGAAACTTTTACTTTTTCCCCTTGCCTAATTTCTCTGGTCATGACTTCTAGCATTACGCTGAATAGAAATGTAGGAGTAGGCACTTTTGTCTTGTTTCTATCTTCTAGAAAAGAAATTTTCAGCTTTCATTATTGAGTATAAGGTTAGCTGTGAGCTTATCATATGTGACTTTTACAATGTTGCATTAAATTCCTTCCTTCTATACCTAATCTGGTGAGAGGGGCTTTTTTCATCATGAATGGATGTTGCATTTTGTCAAATGCTTTTCCTGCATTTATTGAAATAATTGTATGATTTTTATATTGCATGTTGCTAATGTTATGTATCATACTTATAAAGTTGCATGTTAAAACATCCCTAGGATAAATACTTCTTGATCATGGAGAATAACCCTTGCACTGTACTATTGAATTTATTTTTCTTTTCTTGCAGAGTCTTTGTTTTGGCTTTTGTATCAGGGTAATTCTGACCCTATAAAATGAGTTTAAAGGTATTTCCTCCTCTTCAATTTTTAGGAGGAATTTGAGAAAGACTAGTGTTAATTTTTTTAAATGTTTGGTAGAATTCTACAGTGAAGTTTTCAGGTACTGGACTTTTCTTTTATGAGAGATTTTTCTTATGAGTAGGAAAATTTATTGAGGAATAGGAATAGCTCCTGAGAGACCCCAGGGGTCCCAAATGGGTTGCCCGAGAGACTTTTTTATTGCTAGTTCAATCGCCTTATCCATTATTGATCTGTTCAGATCTTCAATTTCTACATAAGTCTGTCTTGTTAGGTTGTGTGTGTCTAAGAATTTATTCATTTACTCTAGATTATCTAATTTGTTGGAGTATAATTATTTACAATAGTTTCTTTTGGTCTTTTGCATTTCTGTTGTATTAGCTGTAATATTTCCTTTTTGATTTCTGATTTCAAGTCTTCTTTCCTTTTCCACCTAAAGGTTTGGTAACTTTGGTCAACTTTTTGGAAAAAAAAACCCTCAATTTTGTTAATATTTGCTATCATTTTTCTAGTCTTTTATTCATTTATTTCTGTTCTTTATTTTTTCTTTCCCTCTATCAACTTTGGCTATAGTGTTTTGTTTTGTTTTGTTTTCCTAGTTTCCTGAAGTGTAACATTAGGATGCTTATTTTTTTCTTTTTTGATGAAGGCATTTTTTGCTGTAAATTTCCATTATAGAACTGCTTTTGCTGCAACCTATAAGCTTCAGGGTGTGCATGCCATTTTCACGTGTCTCAAAACAGTTTTTAATTTCTGCCTGGTGTGCTGGTGCATGCCCATAATCCCACCACTTAGGAGGTTGAAGATCATCATGAATTCAAGGTCAGCCTAGGCTACATAGTGAGTTCAAGGCCAGCTTGAACCATATAAAGAATTCCTATCTCAAAATAACAAAAACAACTTTTTTTTAAAATTTCTATTTCAAATATCTTCCTAGACCTATTGATTGTTTAGGAATATATATTTAATTTCCGTATATTTGGAAATCATCCACAATTCCCCCTGTTGTTGATTTACAGTTTCATACCATTGCAGTCAGGAAAAATGCTTTACATATAAGATTTCAATCTTCTCATATTTTTAAGACTAGAAAACAGTCAAAAAAAAGGAGGGTCAAACCCAGAGCCTCCCGAATTCTAGGCAAGTTCTCTACCCTGGAGGCATGTCCCTAGCCCTGAAAAATGGAGATCTTTTTGATCAACCTAACAGATACCAAAAATTATATGCTATTTATTAATATATTGCTTTTCTTTTCTAAATTATAAGTTGTATGCCTCTCACATTTGAATGTTTTTCCACTGTCAGTTAGTGGAATTTCAATGCTTAACATTCAAACTGCAGGTCCTTCTGACTGCAAACAAATTCTCCGCTAGGTGAAAAGAGATGTTCCTCCCTTCTTCATAGCCACAAATGAGCAGAAGCTATTCTGTATTGAATAACTGTTCTTGTAAATGATATTTCTAATGTATCAGCTGTGTTAACTTTCCACCACTGTGACAAGTATCTGAGATAAAAGAAACCTCTAAGAAGAAAGGCTCACAGTTTCAGAGGCTTCAGCCCCTTGGCCCTGTTGCTTTGAGCCCAGCACAATGCATCGCGGCAGGAAGCACTTGGCAGAAGAGGGGTGTTCATTTCATAGTGGCTGAAAGCGAAAAAGAGAGAAAACCTGCACTCTTTCAGGAGTGGAAAATGTTCCCACCGAATGTGGAATAAAACAGCAAATTGTGGAAAGGTATTGTTTGCACAAGGAACTGAACGTCAAGGCACAGAGTAGAGTATTGTGCCTTTGGAGGACAATTAATCAACATGACTGAAACAAACTTTGGGGTTCTCTGCTCTGGTTAGTTGGGAGCACAAATTCTTCGTGTTCCTGTGAGATCACCAGGAGTTGCTCTGCCTCGGCCTACAAGGCGGTCCCCTTGCCTTGGTTCATTTTCTCACCACATATATACTGAAGAGTACTCAGCTAGAAACTTGAGGGAGACACTTCACAAATTTTCTTCAGGCAGATCTCTTCTCTGCAGTACCCCACCCTGTAAATTCCAGCTACCTTGGTCTGCCTAGTCTTTTCCTCTCTCCTCCACTTAAGGACATGGCCAGTCTCTCCCTGGCTACTTCCTTCTTGGGGGATGGCTTACAAATTCTTTTTTAGTCACAAGCTTAGATGATGATAAGGCTCACCTATTTACTTTCCCTTTCTGAGAAACCACCCTTGCATTTCTTGCGTTACTTTATGTTCAATGGCTGAAAACCATTATTTCATATATTTTGTCCAGTGTTTTAGTTGTGTCAAGTGGGAGGATAATTTGAGTCTATGTTACTCTGTGTTGACCCATAGCAGAACAGTTTAAGTCTTTTTTTTTTTCCGGCGGTGCAGGGATCGAACTCACGACCTTGCACTTGCCAGGCAGGTGCTTACGCCACTGAGCTAAATCCCCTGACCCCTAAACAGTTTAAGTTTTATTCAGATCCATGTGGCTTTGCAGTATCAAGAGGGCAGTCTAGATGAAAGTCAGGAAAAAGCAGTAAGGGAAAGCACCACCTGCTCTCAGCATCCTAGACAATTTGCTATCTCTTGCTCATGAGTTTAATGACCATGACACCTTTAATATAATGGGCAGTATAACAGTGAAGAAATGTCAAAGCATGACCCCCACAGGCTATGTACTAAGACAGAGACCAGCAGAGTGAGCTAACTTGTTGCTGAGACCCAGAGTGAAATCATACTCATACTCTTGCCATGAGTATGTGTATGTCTCCAACCACACAATTCTCTTCTATGGCTGAGACTTGCCTTCCCCCGAATTTCCCTTCCTGTGTTGTTCCAGGTTGGGATTTACCAGAGGAGAGGAAGTCACATGACTTCAGAGGGTGGAAGTGAAGGAGGAGCCATTAGTCTACAGCCAGAAATACGAATAGAAAATAGCTTCCCACAGCTCCTGAGAACCGCCCCCTCAGCCGTCGCAGATTGAGATGGTCATGGTTTCTCAGGTATTTTTGAGACCTACAAAAGCTTCCAGGCAAATTTTTGAAAACCATATTTTTCATTGCGTTAGGGAAAGATATTCTGCAGGTATCACTGACCTTCAGTGGCAGCTACTCTGACCAGCAGCAGCCATTTTTTTCAACTTCCCTCCCTCAGCTCAGCTTTTCCCACAGTTATGTAAGCTTCTAATTCTCCATTACCATATTTGTTCCCAGAATACATACAATGGCAGCTGGGCGTGGTGGTGCACGCCTTTAATCCCAGCACTCGGGAGGCTGATGCAGGAGGGTTGTTGTGAGTTCGAGACCAGCCTGGGCTACAAAGTGAGCTCAAGTCCAGCCTGAACTGCATAGTGAGACCCTGCCTCAAAAAATAGGGCCGCGGATTAGCTCAGCAGCCTATGTACCTGTCTGGCAGGCACGAGGTTGTGAGTTTGATCTCCGGTACAAAAAAAAAAAAAAAATACAATGGCTTCTAACCAAACTCTGAAAGTTCTTTGTACTGAATGTGTTCTGGAATTTATTTTCTCCTGTGTTTAGGTCTGAAAATAGTAGTGGCCTTGTTCATCTTAGAGAAGGAGCTACTACTAACAATCTCAAGTCAGTTACTTATTTCCTGCCAATTGGCTACAGTCATAAGCCTATAAAAGGGATAGTGTTCAAAGACCAAGCAGCTGCTGGGCACAAGGGTGCACACCTGTAATCTCAGCACTCATGAGGTGGGGGAAAGGAGGCTGGCTGAGAGTTAAAGGCCAGCGTGGGCTACAACGTGAGTTCAAGTCTAGCTTGAACTGCATAATGAAACTGTCACAAAAAGTCAAAAAAAAAAAAAAAACCACCACGCAGTTATAGAAATGGAACATTATAGTAGAATTAAAGAACGTACTGACTGTGGTAGAGTGGTTTCTTCTGAATGAGCTGGAGAAACTGGTTGAAAAAAATATGACACCACTTTCCCTGCCGCCGCCCAGTCGCGTGGAGGCTCCGGTGTGATCACGATTCTGCTCCACAGGTAACGTGTAACCCACCACCATGGCCGAGGGAGGCATTGCTGCTGGAGGTGTAATGGATGTCAATACTGCTTCACAAGACATGCTGAAGATCGCCCTCACCCACAATGGCCTAGCACGCTGCATTCGTGAAGCTGCCAAATCCCTAGACAAATGCCAAGCCCATCACTGTGTGCTTGCCTCCAACTGTGAGGAGCCCATGTATGCAAAGTTAGTGGAGGCCCTTTGTGCTGAACACCAGATCAACCTAAGTAAGGTTGATGACAACAAGGCGAATGGGAAGGCCTCTGTAAAACTGACCGAGAGGGAAAACCCCGCAAAGTGGTTGATTGCAGTTGTGTGGTGGTTAAGGACTATGGCAAAGAATCTCAGGCCAAGGATGTCACTGAAGAATACTTCAAATGCAAGAAACGAATGAATAAATATTTTGGTTCACATTAAAAAAAGAAAAGGAAAGGAAAGGAAAGGAAAGGAAAGGAAAAAAAAAACACGACAAGGTCAGAACTTTAACTGTTTGGCTGGCTACGTGAACAGAAAGCTAGAAAACACAGGTGCCTTGAGGGAATCCGTATTTCTTATAATGCAGAGCCTGGGTGTCTGAAAACTCAGAGCAGAACCCGTCCCTGTGGTTAACCAAATTACATATAAATTAAACCCATAGTCTTGTTTTTAAATATTATTAAGGTCATGCTGTTGGTAAAAATTATTTTAAAAAAAGAATTAGACTCTAAAAATTGTACTGGTAGATTTAGGTAGATTTTGACCTCCTTCAGCGTTCAAATTATACCAGTCCACTGCTAGCAAAAGCAGCCTTGCCCCTTTCTACCTTGCCTGAGGTGGTCCCCTTGAAGAGGCACACTGACTGTGCTCAAAATCCACCCTCAAGAGCCCTGGTGCTTCCAGACATAATAGCACTCAAGTCCTAGTGAACCCAAATAAAAGGATTATACCATGTGACTCAGTGATAGGTACCAAAAACTCCAAAAGAATTACAAGGTTTTATCTGTGTATCTCAGCAAAATCTGAGGACTATTTATGAAAATGAATTGCAAGGATATTATGCCAGGGAGAGAAATGTGATTTTTTTTATTGTGTTGACTGTATTGATACAAACATATTAGCTAAAGAAACTAAAGTGGCTGTAAGAGCTTACTGGGCTGGCTGACTAAAATGTGAACTTGAAAGCAGCCTACATCCAGTTAAGGAGAGATGCCAAAACTTTCTTCGTACACTATAGAACAAAGTATCCAAAGGTTTAAAAAGCCAGGGATACCCATCAGCAAGAACCTGCAGCAGCACGATGCTTTTGCCTGGCAGAGTTGACAATACACTTTTACTCTTCACTCAGAGTTCCTCAGCTCTCTGTCAAAATCTAGCTTTCTAAAACCTTAATCATTTCAACAGATCATGCCGGCCTACAACACTGATTGGCCTAGGTGAGCAGTATTTACTACCCACGACACCCTGATAAGACATACACACGCCAGAGGATATGGAAGAAATTCCACAAAAGTTAAATTGCTTATCATGTTAGTGAAATTTCTTGCCTGGAAGTGGTCTTTAATATATCAAAATATACCTTCTAAAGTGGAGCACAGTTGTCGCAGCTGGCATATTCAATAACCAAGAAAGAAACACAACAAAAAGAAAGAAAGAGAGAAAGAAAGAAAGAAAGACAGAAAGAAAGAACAAAGACACACAACACCTTTGGATTTGGAAGGTGATATCAATCCTTTCCAGCATGCTACTGTGGACAATTCCCTGAGTAACACAGGGAACAGCACGATGCCTTGAAAAATTCCCTCCCTGGGTGCAAGCTGACTGGGGATGACCTTGAGTTTATTTTCTATATAAAATGAACATAAATGCGTTCCTCATAATATGAGGGTGACTAGAAAGTAAACTCACGTATGATGAGGCTCTGTAACACAGAGATGTCGCTGTTAGAACTCTGCAATCAGATGCCATCCCAATGACTAAATATTTGTCAGCCCAGAGTAAAAATTGCCCCATAAGGACTGCTTAAAATTCTGTTATTTTTCCCTTGGCTTGTAATACGCACACAGAAAATACACGTGAAGCATTAATGTAGAGCTTAAAATTAATCATGGTGTAACACCCAGCCAACTAGCACTTGAGTCAAAAAAAGAATGTTGGCAGAGCGGCCACTAACTCCACACAGGAGAGAGGCAGTAGTACCTCAAATGTAACAAGTGTCTACCCAGAACCGCTGGGTAAGATAGTGTTAACTCTCCCCTGAAGCCCCTGATTCTGAAAGGACAAGGTTATTCTGGACTCCCAGCCCTCTTTTCTTCTTTCCTTCCTTCCAGGACACACATCGCACATAGAACGCTAGAGGGCAGCCGCTCCTCACAGATGACGGGGCCGAGGATGACGCTGACCACCACTGCCCAGCCCTGCACCACACAGGAGACTGGTGCCACCCAAAGATCCCCAGCTTTGGTAAAGGGCAGACCTGGGCTTAAACTCCAGCTCTGCCACTTACTTCCTATAATCTTGACTAAGTGACCTCATCTCTATAAGCTGGGAAAATAGAGCACAAAAATAAAACCTACCCCATAGGATTGTTGGAAGATAGTGAGATAATGTGGATAAATAAAATATTTTTAAAATTTTATTTGTTCTTGGGCATCAAAATAATGAATCTAATTTGATTCTTATCAGTCTCAGCCAGCAGGAGAAATAAAGATGATTCCCACTTCTCAGGTACAGAAACTGGAACTCAAAAGAAGTTGCAGGAGAACTTTACAATCACGATGGGAATGGTAATCTCATTTTCAAAGCCTGTCTTTCAACATTTTATAATGATTGGCAGTTGAGTTTGAAACATTAACAACTCTTTTTGAGATTCTCACAATTTGAGACCCAGAGAGGGAAAAAATCTTCTGCAAGGCCACATAGCAAGTCAGTGGCCGATTCAGGAGCTATAAGGCCAGACCACTGTGCCCCAGACCCACAACCCACCACCGCCTCATTATTCTGCTTGCTTTCTTTTTTATTGTTTTTGCTTTGTTTTGTTTGTTTTTCTTGTTGTTGCTGTTTTGAGATAGGGTCTCAATGTGTAGTTTAGGCCGACTTTGAGCTCACTATGTAGCCCAGGCTGGCCTCAAACTCTCAGGATCATCCTGCCTCTAGCTCCTGAGTGCTGGGATTACATAGGTGTGCAAAACCACGCCTAGAAGAATTATACCACTGCACCATGAATACATTCCTATTCTGCTTTTGACTGCTTGCCTTAGGACCCCAACTATGAGTCTTGGCTCCCTAGCAAGACTGGAGGTAATAGAGAAAAAATATTCTCAAGGACTACTTGTGACTATGGAAAAGCGTTTGTAATGTGTGGCTAAAGGAAAGGAGGGGTCTATAAAATACCTGGTGCAAAATGATCCCAGCGTATATTTATACGCAGGAAGAAACCGGAAGCTCATGACACACAATGGGAAAAATAATGCTTATCTGTGTGTATGGGGGAAGGGGAGACTACAGATAAGTTTTATACTTTTCTCTTACATTTTTGTATGTTTCTAGATTTCTTCTATGAACATGTCTTATTTTTATGAACAGAGTGAATATCTGTCCATGGGTGTGTTACACTATTTCAACTGTCCATTTAGAAAATTACTACATTAAGAATCCGGGTGATAGTTTGTCCTCTCCCACTAATTTATTGTGACTGTGCACAAGCCCTTTAACCCC
Source organism: Dasyprocta punctata (assembly GCA_004363535.1). Lineage (NCBI taxonomy): Eukaryota > Metazoa > Chordata > Mammalia > Rodentia > Dasyproctidae > Dasyprocta > Dasyprocta punctata. The sequence continues at coordinate 10,356 of RJWM01019442.1, forward strand.
TTGATCCTCAGTTTGTCCACCTGAAATACAGGATAATGCTTTCCCCCTTCACCTGTGCTCAGACCTCCCCTCTGTGGCTGTCTTGAGCTGAGCCCTTGGCCACAGCCAAAATTCTCACCGCCTCTATCTCCTTACCCATCCCATTAATTAACCTTTCAGCTGGCTGCAGCTTGGGTTTTGTCCTTGAATGCAAATGGATTCCACAGAGGTATCCTATGACCTCTTCCACCAGTGAAGCTGAAACCAGTGATCTCTGTGCGTCTTCCCTCTACCTCTCCCTCCTCCCCCAGCCTTTCTCTAAGTCCCTCATGGCCACAGCATGAGGGTCTCTTGGGGCCTCCTCCTTGAAGCACACTTTCCTAGGCCTCTCATGTCTCTGATCACTATGGCTTCCTCATTCCCTCTGGCTGCTGCTTCTCCCAAATCACTTTGAAGGCCCCACTGGCCCCTCATTCATTCAGGGGATATCATCAAGGACCTCCAGGCCGCTCATGACTTCCATTCCACTGACCTCCCTGCCTCTGCTCTTTCCTTCTGGATTAGTCTAAACCATAGGCTGCATCATCGGGATCAGGGTCATCATAACTATTCCTTAGCACTCACTGTGTGTCAGCTGCTGAGGGCCTTACCCGATCCTCACGTACTCATTTAGCCCTCAATAACCAAGTGAGAGAAGTACTATTATTATCTCCATGGCAAAACTGAGAAAAGTGAAGTGTAGAGACTAAGCGACCTGATCAAGGTTATATGGTTAATTATGCAGTTACTAAATGACTGAAGCTAGGGTTTGCATGCAGACAGATAGAACTGCAGAGCACCTACCCTGCTACAAGGCAGCACTCTGCTACATTGCTATTTTGCCTTTCTTTAAACAGAATTACCTATAAGATGAAGCCCCTATCCTGCCATCTGCCTCTGAGCACCCGCCTGCACAGCTCAGACGCATCTTTTCAGTCCTCGTTACCCAGTAAGTTCAACTGGTACTAGTACTGTTAAAAACAAAAGAGTCGAGTGAGGTGCTCCCTTCCCTCCATTTAACTCTAAACCACACCCAATAGTTACTCCTGTTTCCAGTACCCTAAGAGAGGTAGAAAGTAAATTAATAGAAACCTAAGAGATTGCCAGTGCCCTCGGCAACAGCACCAGTGCCAGAGCACAGGTATCATGGAAGATTTAGTGAAACACACCTAAATCAGAGGTGTCTGCCTTTAAATTCTGAAAGCCTGAGTTATTGGCCCCTTTTTCCTGTTGTTGTTGCTACCTTTGACCTGTGTGCTGTGCTTTCCTGTCGCCCTGGCACCTTTCCTGGTCTGTATTATACCTTTGTTGGCACAGACTGGTCTTAAGCACAACCTCCCATGATCTTCGATATATGGAGCTGCTGACTACTTACCACTGGGTATATGCTTGGCAATTCTTTCCTCGTCGGACGTGAGAACCTGGACTATTATTGGCCCATTTCACTCTAACAGCACCATCCCGCCTCACCATCTGGACTGTACTCTTCACACACGCACTGCCACACCTGAACCCACCCCCCTTGGAGTAGCTATCAGCTCGACTGTATGTCAAAATGCTCCCAAACATCAAACCATCTTTTCTTCACATGGGGGAAAAGCCTGTAACTAGGAGACAGCAGATCTGAGAATTTGGTTCATGCTCTCTAGGAGATGATTGGGAGACCTGCAGTCACCACTCTGGGCCTCAGTTTTCCCATCTGTAAGATGAAAGAGATTGGACCAGATCATCTTTAGGAGCCCTTTGGGCTCTAACAGTCTAGGACCCTGTGCTTTCAAAAAACAAAAACAAACAAACAAACACCCTGAAATGAGATGAAGCTGCCCTTTTATGAATTGCTTTAACATTCACAGACGAACAGAATGTCAGGCACAGGAAAGACTTCCGAGGACAAATAGCCCCACACCCTCACTCTTCTCCTAGGGATGCAGACACCCAGGGAGGGGCAGAGGCCTGAGCCACCTGGGGAGGAGGGAGGCTCTGCTCTCTGCCCAGTGAGGACCCATCTCAGCAGGTCCCCAGCCCCCACCCAGAAAGGGCAGCAGGAAGCTGGAAGGGCCAAAGCTCCAGAGCTGGCCCTGGGCCAGGCTGGGCTTGCTGAGTTCCGAGAGCCTCAGTAGTTTTCCACAAGCAGCAGGCCAGCAGCCCAGGACATGTGCTCTGCATTCGCCTTGCCCTCCGCATTCCTCTGTACATTCAGGCAGCAAAGTGGCATTCAGGGCCCTGCTGGGGGCAGGAAGAGAAGAAAGGGATAGGGGCAGAGACTTAGATACTACAAACATCTCCAGATAAGGGCACAGCTACAAACACAGACCCAGAGAGATAACAGAGTCCGATAAGGTGAAGGTTCCCAGGCATGAATGACAGATACAGCACCCATCAGAGCACACACCCTGCGGGAGATCTCACAGACCCACTTCAGAGCACACACAACCACTACACACAGAAATACATAGTCACCTTATGCACAAACAGGCACATTCCTATCAGAGGTCCCTGCACCCGCAGGCCACCCCCACCCTATGCACTCCGTCCGCCCCCAGCCTGCAGTTTCTGTGCATGACAAACATTGGTCAAGGAGTGGGGGAAGGGTCCTGAGTCAGTCCAGTCCTGAGGGGCAGGGCAGGAGTTAGATGAAACCCAGAACCAACCAGGCTCCCTCAGCACTGAGAAGGTACCATATTTTTAATTCCAAAGAAATGACTGGACAGTCCTCACCCTGTTCCCTGCAGGCCAAGCTGGACCCTGGAGCAAGCCACCCCCTGACCCTTCTCCAGGTCTGGCATTCCAGCTGTGTTCTTAGCAATACCGGCAGAACAGAGGGGCAGTTGCAAAGTTATTCTCTCCACTCAGTATCCCTCTAACCCCTCTCTACCTACCTGGCCCCTGCACTCACCTAATGCCTCCATTCACACTTCAGCCCTACAACTGTCCTCCAGCAACCGACTGAATACTGACCACACTGAGCACCCCAGACCTGAGACCTGGAGCAGACTCCCTGAGTCAAGGGCCCAAGACAGAGCTTCCCACTGGGTGTCCGGTGAGGACCTGGTGGCAGGCGGTCCAGCTGGGGAGCTGTGAGTGAGACCCCTGTGTTTGGAGTGGGCACCCAGGCACCCGTGGCAACCTCACCACCTACTCGGGCACAGGGCTTCAACTCTTAGAGCCCTCATTTATAAATCGGGAATAACAATGCCGCCTAACTCTTGGGAATACACACAAAAAGAGTTTATCCTGAGGCCAAATTGAAAACCCTGGATATTAATCAAGAAACGGGCTGTGCCACTTGGGCTGGGGATTCAGCCTTTCCTAGCCGCGGTTTCCCTGTCTGCAGCCCAAAGAGGCTGAAACGTCCTGTACCCGGCAGACAGGCTCTAGAGCAGGCTGCCCTGCTCTGCGTCCGCTTGCCCCCGGCCCCAGCACCCGTTCCCATGCCGGCGCCCCACCCACCCGACCGCCGGGCTATCAGCCGGAAGGGATTTGCAGCCGCAGGGGAATCAGCTGGGTCGGCACAGAGGATGCCTTGTCCTGGTGGGGCCCGGTGGTCACGTCGTTCCGCGGGCGGCCGCGGTGCCAGTGCCCACCCCGCCCCGCCGCCCCCGGGGCCCCAGCGCTTCAGGGGCCGGCGCCACATTTCCTGGCCCCTCGCCCAGCGCCCCGCGGGTTGTTTGGGGGCACGCGGCGCGGCGTGGGGACTGCGGGGCCTGAGAGCCTCGCTGGTACTGCCTAGCTCCTCCTGGCTCCCGCTGCACCCACTTCCAGCGTCCCACACTAGATCCCGCTGTGACCCCAAAGGGCGCAGATCTGACCTCCCCAGTTCCCCCATTCTGGACAGCCTGATGGATAACAAATTAACCCATGAAAAGGCTCAGAACTTGGGAAGTACCTCAACCAGGATGAGTTCCTGAGAGGATAGATTGGAGGGAGGCAGGCCTGGGGGACCCCGTTCCTGGGTGCTCTGGCTCAGGAGGTAGCAAACCCAACCAGAACATTCTGGGCTTGGGTTGGAAGCCAGCTCAGGTGTGCTTGGTGCTGGTACTGGGATCTTCTCTGAGTATTCAGGACAGAGGGGTTGGGTATTATCATCAGCTGGGTGTTGGGGGTCTTGGTTGAGTTTCTGGATCCAATGCCAGGAGTAGGTTTACAATGGAAGCCTACCTAGATATATCTGGTCTGGGCGTTGTGATCTTTCTTCTGTGTTGGTTCTTCTCTGAGTCAGGTTGTTAGCACTGTCTGTAGTATGGGTATATGTAGTATATGGTGTGTGGTATGTAGTATATGTTGTGTATGTGGTATAGGTATATATAGTATATATTCTGGGGTTAGGATCTTCTCAGGTAGGCTCACATCTGGATTTAGGATCTGCCCTGATGGGTCAGGAATATTTGAGCAGCCACTATGGGATGGTTTAGGATCCTTGGACAGAGATATAGGGTCCAGATTCAACACCTCCCATTGACGAGGGCAGTCATCATTACTAAACCCTGTCCCAGCTCACCAAAGACTCCTCTGGGACCAGCAGAATAAAGGCCCAAGCAGGTCAGTCTGACACCCTTCTTCAACGCAGGACCTGGGGGCAGGCCCTAGCTAGACTCGAGCCAGGACTCAGGCATGATGTCACTCTGAACAGTGGCACATCTCTTCCTTTTTCTAAACTCAGTTTCTCACCAATATAACAGAAGCATTGAGTTTGATAATCTCCAAGGTCCCCACATCACTCTGTCTGGTAGACGCACACACACACACACACACACACACACCACTCCTCACTCCGGCTTCCCACAATGATCTTCCTGCTTAGAATGCCCTCACCTCTTCTCCCCACCACAATCCCCAATCTCTACCAGTCCAAGCTCCTCCCTGTCTGGAAAGTCCCCTACCCCTGGGCACCTTTTTCCAAGCCAGGGTCTGAGCTGTACCTCCCCTGAGACCACAGGCAGCCAGATCCAGCCTCACTCTCATGGTTCTCTCCATCCAGCTGGGAGCTCTCTGAGGTCAGGGCCCTATCTACTCCTGGCTCCACTCTGAGACCTCATTCTGGTTGGGCATGGGGTCCCCAGCTTGGCTCAGCCACCACCCCTTCCTGGCAGGTGACCCTTTAAGAAGAGTCTCTTTCGTCCCTAATACCCTGGATGGCGGGTGGGCACTAATCGGATTGGGGAGCCTGTCTCCTGGCCACACCAATCCTCCTTTCTGGGCTACTGCACCCATGTGACAACCAGTCTAGGGCAGCAGGGAGTCCTCAGGACCACGTGGGCCCAGGCGAGTACCTGGGAGACTGCCCAATTCTACCTCTCCTAATGCCCAGCACAGAAAGAAATCAGAGGCTTCACAAGGCAGCAGAGATGCAGAGCAGCCATGCTTTTCCCTTGACCACCTGCACAGTTGGGCGTGTGAGCGTGAGTGCAAGTGCACGTGCGTGTGTACACACACCTCGGACAGAGAGGAAACAGCCAGGTTCTGAGGGAAGCACTTCATAAGCAACACTTCTGGCCCTCAAAGCAGTTGCATGCAGAAAATGCAACTGAGACTCAGAGGGAGGAAGGAGTTCATGTGAGACCACACAGCTGCTAAGTGTGGAAGCAAAACTCAAAGTCATGTCCTTTTCCCAGAACCAGGAACATACACAGGAATGCACACAACTTTCCCATGCCTGGGCTCAGCTCCTAAACCAGCCGTTAAATAGCAAGGCTAGAAGGGGCCTTAATAGATCACTACGTCCTGTCTATTCCATTTTACAGAAAGAGAGAGAGAAAGGGATTTATTTCTTTTTCAACAGTTACAAAGTGGGAGAGTCAGGATTAGAACTCATATCTCCATTGTCACACAGTCACATGTATGAACAGCCACATGCCACAGTTCACCCACAAACTCCTATGTAAAACCCATGAGCATTCCCCACAACCGCTCTTACTTCACACATATACCCACTTGAGTTTGTATATGTACATACCCCTCTGCACACATGTACTCCTTACACACAAGCACAAACACATACATGGACACATATTTCTGCACAACGCCCATTTGTGTGTACACATTCACATGCTGTACTTCCAACTCATGCCCCTGCACTCACACACATGGCGAGCACACACCCATGCTTCCTCACGAGTGCATCCTTACATTCTCCTAACGCGGAATAGATCAGCTGACCCTAATCAGAACCCTGCACATCAAAGGCCAGACTCTGGGTAGAAGTTACCCACTGAGTCTTTTTTCTATTTTTTTTTTTTTTTTTTGTACCTGAGACCAAACTCACAACCTCACATTTGCCAGGTAGGCACTTATGGTGCTGAGCTAAGTCCCCAGCCCATCCACTGAGTCTTTAAAAGGAGGAGGCTGGGTGTGGTGGAGCACACCTGTAATCTCAGCACTTGGGAGGCTGAGGCAGGAGGATCGCAGTGAGTTCAAGGCCAGTGTGGGCTGCATAGAGTTCAAAATCATAGAGAGACTCTACCTCAAAAAACAAACACACACACACACACAAAGGAGATGGTCTAGAACCAGCATGGCGTTGCAGGGGTGCATCCTGGCAGTGCCATGGGCAGCCCCAGGGAATGCACTCTACCCCCAGTTCCCCACAGGCCCAGGCAACTCACCCCATGTTGCCTTGGCCAAGCCCAGCAGGTAGCCCCAGAAAATGCCAAGTCATGGGGCAGAGACGGCCCCAGCCAGGATGGCAGCAGGTCTGGTCCCAACTTGTTTGCTCTGTCTTTTGCCTGGAGCCCTGTCGGGCACTCTTCTTGATGGGCCAGACCTTGAGTTAGGAGGTTCTTCCTACACCCACTGTAAGCAATTCTCCTACCTCAGCCTCCCAGTGCTGGAATTGCAGGCGTGCACACCTATGTCTGGCTCTGTGTTAGATTTTGATGCATTAAATACCCAAGCCTATCTGTCCAAGAGCTCCAGTTCAAGGGTCTCAAATGCAAGTACAGTAATACCTCCATTCACAAATGCTTCTGTTCAGGAACAGTTCAGTTCACCAGCAGAAGCACTTAGCAAAATTTTGGTTCTGATCGCAAACCCCACATCAGGTGAAAAATATATCTGTGGCCATCTTCCCCAGCATCGTGGAACAAATTAAGCTTGTGAACCCACGTACTACTGTACTTGAAGTGTCAGGCAAGTGATATGAGCAAGTGAAAAGGGATGGTGTAAACCTATAGTCTTCTATCTAACAGATGAGTCCCCGCCCCATCTAAATTTTCTATGCTCAAGAGCATTTGTCAATCATGTGACAACCAAGGAATCCCTTCAATTTGCGGTTGGGTTCAGATGGTAGACCCTGAATTTGTAAGCCAGGTTCTGGACTCCAGAACTAAACCCTGGAATCTGATAGATGCCAGATTAGATGTAGCACTACAGAGTTTGGACCTGACCCTGTAGGTGGGCCTAAGGCCTATGGGACAATGGTCATTGGAGACTCGTCAGAGGAAGCTTCAACACTGTAATCCCGGGACACGATGTGACTTCCTGCCCCCATCACAACTGCTTCCTGGCAAGAGCCCCTCTGTTCTCACAGAACTCCTCTCTTACCCCTGCCCCAAATCCTGCTTTTTCTACTCATATCTTGGGTAGAAAAGCTGACTAGATTTTGTCCCTCCCCCGTATTTCCCTCTCTGACCAAAGGCCCCCACAAAAGGCTAACATACATGCACTCAGACAGACAGACAGACAGACAGACAGACAGACTCTCCTAATGGGGAGAGGTGGAGATGCTCCCTTCAGCCTCCATTCCTGGCCTGCCTCTCAAGGCCCTTGCAGGTATGGACAGCAGGGAAGCAGCCTCCATCCTATAGAAATGGGTGAGAAGGCAGGAAGAGAGTGACCAGGGAGGCCACCAAATAAACAACCTTGAGATTGCTTATGTTTATGTGGTTTGATCCTGGCTAAAAGTGTGAAAAGCTCTCTGGACTTGGACTCAGGAACTCTTGATTCTAAGTCTGATACAGTCTCTATTTTGCTGGGTGACCTTAGGGAATTTCTTGCCCCTCTCTGGTTCCCAATTTCTCCTCTGCAAGGTGAGCCAGTTAGAACGGAATGATTCTGTGTGTGTTTCGTCTTGTGGGAATGTTAGACCAGCCTTCGGGATGCTGTCCTGGTCCTCCTGAACTTCTTCAGGATTCCTGGCAACCAGATTGGCGTCCAGGTGAGGGTGAAGGATCCTTCAGTTCAGATGCAGTTTTCCCTTACTACGGGGCCCAAGGAAATCACAGCTAGGCACCCAGGACAGGCGGCTTTTTCCTTTGCCCAGCACACATGTGGTCCCTAGATGTTGGACCATGGAGCCTGGGAGCTGCTCTGAGCACAAACTGGCACCTCTTCCCACACCCAGCCTCTCTCCCGGATCCTCATTAAATTATTCTGCCCCACTGGCCTCAGCCTCAGGCTGCCTTTGATGTGTGCCCATCTAGCTTCTGAGGCCAAGTTCAGGCCCCTCACACCATGCCAGGATGATGGGTTCTGACAGCTTCCCTGGGGCCCCACAGTGGCAGGAACACCAAAGCTCACACATGCAGAGAGACACATGCTCGGGGCTATGCACAGCCAAAAATTCTCTCTCTTACATGCACACACACACACACGCAGTTATGGGACAGACACATGCACCCTGACACGCTCATCTGCACCCTGCATACCCACGCACACACTTGTGTAAGGCACTTGCAGCACATGAGGCCTTTGTGCTCTCATGGTCTCCCACCCAAGGCTTCACCCAGAGCCTCCTGCTGCCTTCTCCCTAGTCCCTCCATTGGCTGTTAAGGTCTTCTGCACCCTCACCCCTTCCTCCTCGCCTTCCTTATGTCTTGTAGGTGGTAGCATTGTGATTATGAGCCCAGACAGTCTGATTCAGTTCTTGAGTACCTCGTTTATAAGCCATGTGACTGTGGGTATGTTACTAACCTCTCCAGCCTCTATTGCCTTGCCTGCAGAATGGAAATGACAATAGTACTTTCCTAGTTTTATGTGCCATACCAGAGGTTCATCACTGAATCATGTACAACAGTGCCTGGCATATAATAGGAGCTTAACAAATGTTGGATGCTGTCTCTTTCCCCTTCCTTTTCTTACCTTTTGCCACAGCAAGTTAAGTTTCCCAACATGCTAAGTTGCTTCATGTTTCTGATCCTTTCCATATGGTGTACCAACTTGGAAAACCACTTCCCATTTCTTCCCTGCAAGCCACCTGGTGAACTCCTGTTCATCTTTTAAAACCTTGTTCATGTGGCTCTGTCCTTGGCAATCCTCTCTGTACCACTGCCACCCAGCAGAACTGGTCCCTGACTCCTTTGTGTCCCAAATCCATCCTGAATTACCTGTCTCCTTAGACTATAAGCTGACATGACACTGATCTCATACAGTTCATCTCTTGAATCTTGTACCTAACCCTGGACATAGATCACAGTGAACATCAGTGGTCTGTGAAAGAGTAAATCATTGTTGATGGTAACGAAGTATAAACGAGAGCACTAATGCAATGGGTTGTGAACTGTTACACAAACAGCACTGCTTGAAGCGTTAATACAAACAATAATAGGATACTAGTAATGACGACCTGCTTTGCTGAATGGGAACATGAGGTAGGCTCAGAGTTAGGGGCTCTCTGTGTGACACTCTTAGTGAGCCCAGCAGGCTGTGAAGGAGCTGTGTCTGGTACTTGGGGAAATGAATATATGAAGTGCATTGAGTGCTTTCAGTAAAGCTCTACGCAGCAAGAGTAATGAAAGATCAGTCCACATGCAGCAACAGGGTCGGACCTGAAAATCATGAGGTAAGAGAACTGCGGACTGGAAAGATTACACATAATTCCATTTTTGTAAATTAACCCCATGCATATTTTATAAAGACAAACAAAGACATATTTAAAAACATATTGAACCAGGGATATGGCTCAGTGGCACAGCACCTGCCCGGCAAGCACAAGGTCCTGAGTTCGATTCCCCATTCTAAATAAATAAATAAATATATAAATTAATAAAAAACATATTGGAGTGGATTCCTAGAGTGTGCAAAAGAGTAAGAAATGGGTGGGAATGAGATTCTAGGAAGATGAGGAAACTATATTAGAAAGAGGAGTATGAGTGACTCCATTTTATGCACCTGAAATCCAAACAAGCAGAAATAAAGATGGTCAAATTTTTAGAAGTATATCACTTTTTATCACTTTTAGAGCTGAGGCTGTCAACTGCCTATACAGACATTCTCTTGCTGGACATGATGACACAAGCCTGTAATTCCAGCCCTCGGGAGGTTGAGGCAGGAGGGTCACCATGAGTTTGAGGCCAGCCTATGTTACATAGCAAGACCCTATCTAAAAAAAAAAAAAAAAAAAAAAAAAAAAAAAAAAAAAAAAAAAAAAAAAATGGCATCCTCTTATTTATGTGTTGGTTTTATGGTATCTAACCAGCATCACTGCTGATAGTTTCCCTTAAGGCAAAGAAAACTGCTGCTTGTATGCACATATTCATTCAAGGAAGCCCTGATTGGTAGCTGAAGTGTATAATCCCTGAAACTTCCCCAGAGCAAACCCTGTGACTTTTGTGTCCTGTCTATGATTAAATGAAAGGATGAACAAAGAAGGGAAGGAAGAGAGAGAGAGGAAGAGTCTGGGAATGGAGGTTTCATGGGAGTCTCAGCATATGGCTCCCCCAGAACATTCTCTTCTTTTCTTTCTGCCTGTCCAATACAGGAGTCCTGGGCTGGAGCAGTGGAGAGGAAGCAGGTCCACAAACAGGACTGCTGATCTCCAATCCTCTACTTAGGATGAATTGCTTCTCTTATCAAGAGGCAGCAAGAGCTGCCACAGGATCCTGGAGTCACATGATAACATGGACCCACACCCCCCAGAGGGCACATGAGCCCCCTGGTCCAGAAAGGACAACAACCAGGATCAGGAGAGCTAATCTGTTACTCTGTGCAGGGCTGTTTTGCCTATTTACTCTTTTAACTCCCATCATCAAGTACGCACGTCAAGAATTATCCACATTTTACTGCTCAGAAAACGGAGACTCCGAGGGCTTAAGAGTCATGCTTAAATGTGGTCAGCTCTCGTAGTAACGGTCATCACCCATACGCTTTGTAAGTTTGCTCCAGACCCTCCTTAAGAACTTTGTAAACCTTCATTCATCCATCTTCCCAGCAGCCCGTGAGCAGCAGTCACTGGCCCCATCTCACGAACGGTGACCCATGTTGCAGAGGAACAGGGTTAACATGTGGGAGGCCAGGAAATGGGTTCCACAATCAGACTCAAGTTTACTCTCTTTACCCCAGGTGTGTGCTGCTTTTTTTGCAAAGCAGAGGCGGGGTGTGAACACAAGGTAAATCAGCCCTGTGGAATGGGTTTGGTGGGGGTAGGGCAGCTACATCCCCTGACACCTGGGGAACCTGGCTCTCTGCCAGCCACATGGGGACCCATTGAGAATGAGGACACACAGGATACACAGGGTCAGTCACTGGCCCTGCTGGAGCCCCATGGCCTGCCTAAGGGCCCCCTACCCTCTGAGTCTCTAACCCTGGGGAGGTGGGACAGGCTGCCTCCCTCCCACATTCCCCCGCCGGGACTATGTGAACTAATCTCCGGGAGAAGACACATTAGCCCAAGAGAATTGGTCCCAGCCTGCTCTGCTGAGTCAGCGGGAAGTACAGCCCTCCCTCTGCCAGCTACGTGAGCCCCTGCACACCACCAGCCACTCTGCAGACCCAGTGTGGCCCCCACCACCGACATGCCCTCACGTGCCTCTTTGGTGCTGACCTGCCCCCAGCAGCACTCCAGCTCAGCAATCCTGAGCCTCCCTCGTCTGCATTCCCAGGCACAGGCCTGTTTCTCCGCACCCTCCCCACTGGCACCCAGCAAACAGACATCTCCTCCTGTACGGAGCGCAGATCCTGACCCAGACTGTAGAAAGTAGGAAAGAGGACTTGGGGGAATGTGGTGGGCCATCTTATCTTCTGCACATTCAGCACACTGCCAGCTCCGGAGAGGTCAGCTCATGTATTCATGGAGTTGTAGCCACCAGAATTTTCAGTATAGTCATTACCATCCTGCCCATCATCTCCATCTCCACCACCACCACACCACTGCTATCCCACTAGCCCTTCCTTATTCTCCCTGAAACTTTCCCAGAGCAAAACCTGCGACTTTTGTGTTCTGTTGATGACTAAATGAAAAAAAAAATCATTTTGATTAACAGCACCTAGACTGTACCATTTTATCCTAACCCCAACATCCTTGTCACCACTATCCAAGATAATTGCTATTTTGTCATCAAAAATGTTACCATTTATGACTCTAACACTACCATCTCCTTTACCACCATTAACCAATACCAGCATTACTATGCCCACTACCATCACTATCACCATCACCACTACCATAATCAATACCAGCACCACTGTCACACTAGTCAACATTACTTTCATTTCCATTCTTACATTACTATGATCATCACCACTAGACCAACACAACCAGCATTAGCACTACCATAAGTATCGCTTCCACCATAGTTGTAACCAACACCAATGTCATCAGAACGATCAACCCCAGCATCACTGTAACTACTAATACCTCCACCACCATGAACACCCCCTCATCCTCACGTTGTCACCACTACTGTCCTTCTTCACCAGAACATGAAACTTTGCCTGCACCTATTTCTATGCCAAGCATAATGTGAAAACAACAGTTGGCGAAAACCAAAGTTCTTCTATTCTAACAGTATAATAAAATACCCACTCACTTCTCATTAATGTCTCTTCTAAACAAACATAATAGTTTCACTAAATTGGTCCATTTAGCAATTTGCAGAGGAAGAGCCATGCATGCCTGGAAAATATGGGAGTGGTTACTGGAGTTGGCCCTACTACCAGCTTGGTATAGTGGTACAGACCTATAATCCCAGCACTCAGGAGACTGAGGAGGGAGGACCACCGTGAGTTCAAGGCCAGCCTCAACTGCACAGCAAGACCCTGTCTCAAAAAACAAAAATTAAAAAAACAAAAAAACAGCACGCTCTCTGTTTCCTCCCACTTCCTTCCAAATTTCTGGGGCCCTGCAGCTTTATCTGCCCTCCAGTGTAGGCTTTCTCCCCTTCACAATCAAACTTTAATCTCCTCTAGAGCAGAGCAGTTAAACGGGAAGAGACTGGTCTGAGAGTTAGAGCCCCAGCTCCTAACTTTGGTTCCACCAGTAAAACTCTGTGTGGCCTTGGGAAATACTTTCTTTTCTCTACTTGCTTCTCTACCTGTAACAGAGGGATGACCTTCTGACTCTAGTGTTTTAAAGATTTTTAAAGCTGAGACACACCTAGGACAAGTCTGAACCCTTTTCCAGATGGTCCTTTCGAATGGGAAGGGCGATGATGTCAACTCTGGTTGGCTCCCCGTCACATGAGCCTTGACTCCCCCATCAGTGTGTTCTGGGAGCTCCAGGAAGAGACTTCAGTGAACCTGACATGCTGCTGCTCAGGCAGGGCAGGGTTCAAAGGGTTAAGCCAGCCAGGGCTGTGCATGAGCAAGTGTCTCTCAGATGAAAGGTTGGTCAGAGAGAGAACGCCATGTGGCTGTTGTGGTTGGCAGGTCAGGGGCAGTGGGACCAGGCTAGGTCCCGAAGGAAATCCCCTCCTGGTCTCACCAGAACAAAGTGGTGTTTTGCAAAAATGCCATTGTTCTTGGGCAAGTCTTTCCCATCTCAACATAAACCAGGAAGCAGTGCTTCCTTTCTTGGGCGAGACCCCAAGGTCCCTCCACCAGTGGGAGTGGGGGGAAAAGAACAGAGTTCTTTCTGACTTAAATGATCTTCCACAAGCTTGAGCTGAAGAGTAGCAGCCCCTTCTGGGCTGTATCCCAGGGTCCAAATTTCACAATGCTGGTGTGTGTGTGTGCGCACACACATGTCCTTCCTACACAGGGAACAGAAACAGAAGGTCACCTAGTTTAGTCTCTTGCCTTCAAACAGGACAACACCTAAGCCAGGGTATGAAGATGTCACAGCGTATCCATCTCCTCTCATCTGGTGCTGGTCAGCCTTTCTCTGCCCCTCAAACATGGCAGTTCTACCTGTGGCCTGGCACATCCTGAAACTTCTTTCTGCCTTTCTTATGTGGGCTCCCTCTCATCATTTCTGTCTCAGTTCTAACCTCAGTGGAGCAATAGCAGTTTAACTGGTCTCCACTTCCTGACATTCTGTTAGCTCCATGAGATCAAGGACTATGAACTACGTCTGTCACTCATTGCTGTATCTCCAGCACTTGGTACAGAATGAGCCCCAATGTGTGAGTTGGTGTCTTCCTCACCTCACATCCCATAAAGAAAACACATCACAGTGTCTAAGGAAAGAAAGCCCATTCCTTAGAAGATCAATGTATCCCATCCAGTCAATCTTTTGTCCTAGACTAGAACCTTCTGACCAGAGGCTCATGGCTGATCAGTGGAAGAGGCGAGCTAGATGTGACATGAAACTCCTGGCACCAGTGCTACTGGACAAGACTGATCATCTAGTTTCCAAGTTTAGGCACAGCCTTGATGTAAATCTCTCACCTCTTCAGATACAAGACCCAGCACATTCAGGCTCTCCTCTCTGACAGAATCCCAGAATTTGCCCAAAGCCTCTTTCCCCACTTACCAGAGAACTGACTCATAGAAGACCCAAAGAAAACTGACTCATGGAAAACCCAAGAAAAGCAATTTCTCCTATGGCTTTGCCCAACTGAGATCAGAATTTGTCTCCTTAGCCACTTCTACCTCAACACTTCTCTGCCACCACTTGTCACCCTATCCCATCCCATGGACACTGAGGGAAGGCCATAACCTCCTGGGTATCCCTAATGAGCCATGTGAGCCAGAGGCCCAGGTTTTTTCCCTTTAAACTTTATTTTTTCTTTTTGGTAGTCAACATAGCTACTTTTTTTATCTACAAATTTTGCTTAAACCACGAAGGTTCATTTGCTTAAATATTTATGGGTGAATAGAGAACAGATAGTAACACCTTCTCGTAGCGGTCGTTGGGAAGATTTACTAGAATGCTCCCAGACACAGTGGCACACCTATAATCCCAGCACTTAGGAGGCTGAGGCAGAAGGATCACCTCCAGTTCAAGGCCAGTCTGGGCTACACAGTTAGTTCAAGGCCGCCTGAAGTGATTAGCAAGACCCTGTCTGGAAAAAATAAATAAGGAAGATGCTGCCCCTGTGCAAGTAGATGTTTAATTAATGCCAGGTCTCTTTGAAAAGCATCAAGTGCCATGCAAATACACGATGCTGTTACTTTGTAGGCAAGGAGTGTTTATAGATTGTTCCATTTACACATGTAGGGTTTTTTATTAGTACACGTTTGCACTATGTAAGGTTTGCACACCTGCTGTGGAGTTGGTCCATGTACATAACACGCCTTCTCTTTTCTTCCCTTTCCCTTCATCCCCTCTCCCTTCCTTCCATCTCTCGATCCCCTTCCCACCTGAGCAAGATCTCTCTCTCTCTACTTCCTCTTATCTTTTATTTTGCTTTTTATTTATATTTTAGGTTTCTCGTATAAGAGAAACCATGCAGTACTTAAGCTTGTGTGTCTGAGTTACTTCACTTAATGCAATGGTCTCAAGGTGCATCCCGTTTCCTACAGATGACTCAGGTTTATCTTCATGGCAGAGTAACGGTCCACGGTGTGTAAATACCACATTTCTTTATCCACTTATCCATTGGTGGGCATGTTTTTAGATATTTTGTGGTAAAGGGTGAAATCCCATTTAAGAACTATTACTTGCAGTTCAGTGGTAGAGTATTTGCTAGCATACAAGAGCATGAGTCCCTGGGTTTGATTTCCAGCACAAGAAAAAAAAATTGCTTCCTGAAGTTAGCTATAACTCCCGGGGTTTTTTTTTTTTTTTTTTTTTTTTTTTTTGCGGCACCGGGGATTGAACTCACAACCTCGCACCTGCCAGGGCAGGCGCTTAAGGCACTGAGCCAAACTCCCAGCCCTGGTTTTTTGAGGCAGGGTCGCACTATGTAGCTCAGGCCGATCTTGTGCTCGCGTTGTAGCCCAAGCCGGCCTCGAACTCACAACGCTCCACCTACCTCAGCCTCCCAAGTGCTGGGATTAAAGTTTTGTCTATTCTTTACAAAATAATTTATGTCGATTTTTGGTACCGGGAATCAAATTCAGGACCTTGTGCTTACCAGGCAGGGGTTGTGCCACTGAGTTATATCCCCAGCCCTACAAAATAACTTACATTCCCAGCTAGAACATTAAGTAGAAGAAGTCGAGGTGAACAGGTAAGCAAGTCCAGGACACACAAACTCTGCTTCTAGAAGACAGAGGCCCTGTAAGAGGAGAGCAGGGCTGTGTGTTTTCTCACAACTCCTTGTTTATCTCTATTCCTGGGCTGGGTCTGGGGTGGAGTGGGTAGGACTACAGAAAAGGGTATTTTGTGCCTCTGGGCAAAGACAAGCTAAAAAGCAGATAAAATTTCAGCCAAAGAAATCAAGATAAGCAACTAAAGGAATTTAACCAGGAGAACAAACTTTTAATTCCCAGAACCAGAGCTTCTCAGAAAATCCAAAATGATGGACAAAGTGTCTGACAGATATCTCACTCTAGGGAGGGAAAATAGATGGATTCCACCTAATAAATCCAACCTCAGTGAGAAGGGGTTGATAACACTTGAATTCTCATAAAGATACAACTTCACCTAGGCAGGAGCTACAAATACATAATCTCAAACCCGAATGAGCTGGTTCTGCCAAATAAAATTAATACTGATGGTACATCCCTTTATACTGTGCTGATGGGAAATTCCAAGCTCCTTTTTGCTCTAAGAATGGATGAATCTGCCCAGAAACCATGAGGTTGACCCCTTTTGACTCTTTGCTACTCAAATATCAGAGACCCTGAGACCTTTTTAAAAATGCAACTCTCAGGACTTTACCTGATCCTACAGAATCACACTTCACATTTTATTAGGATTCCCTAACACACTTTAATGTTTGAGAAATACTGTAGACTTCAAACCATAATGGTCTTCTTCAACTCCCAAATGTCTCTGGAAACTGACAGTGACTTCAGTGGTTCAAAGAAGCCTGGGCGCCTCTGAGGGGAACCACGCAGACAATACCCTGGGATCCCTCCAGTTCTTCCCAAGACCTAGCCACCCAGTGACACTCATTCCTTCTTTCCTTTCCCCTCAATAAACAAGCTTTCAATCAACAAAAGCCTGAAAAACCAGTTGTATACAGGGAACTTCTGCTCTCAAAGGTCCTCAGCCTCACCCCCTGAGGCTTGGAATGAAGAACAAAACCACTAGCACAAAATAACATCTCAACCTGTTGTCATGCCACATGTGGCATTCTTTAATTCTTGCTCTCAATTATATCAGGATTTAAGAGTGCAAAACAAAGTCTTATGCTGTAATTTTAAGGGACATTTTTTATAGGGGGAAAAAAATGAGTCCCAGAATCCTAGAAATAATTGCTCCTGAAACACAGGGATTTAATGAGCTCCTAGTTTAAGGAATTAATATTTATTTATTTATTTATTTATTTATTCATTCATTCATTCACTCATTTTTGCAATAATGGAAAATGTTCTTTGGGGGTTTTCCTTGGAAGGCACAGGAATAGAGGGGTTAACCTCCAAAATAAACCACATTGAGAATTCCATTGTATAAAACAGAAATGGAGCTGCTTTGGTCAAAGGAAGGGGCACAGAACCTCACGTACATGGAGGTTTTCCTCTCCACTCCCAGAGCAGCCCAGGTGATGACTACAGCAGCCCCCCATGTTGGGTGGAACATAGGGCAAGGCAACAAACTCAATTGACCTTCTATCTAATGCTGAAACCTGTCATGGTTTCCTTTCTGCTACCCATGGTCACACATTTCAAGACAGGCAGACCCCGCCCAGTGGCATCCAGGGTGGGGAAAATACTTTGTTCCCCTTCTTGTTACTCTCACCCATACATCCCATTTCTGCCCAGGTCTAGTTCTTCTTTTCCATAATCTTCAGAGCATAATCCTCCCTGGAATTTCTTTTCTAGGAAATTAAACTCTATGATAAATGGATAAATAGTGAATAAGTGAGTGAAGAAACAATCTGTGAATGAGTGGGAGGTGGGGATGGGGCAAAAGGAAAGAAGAGATTGAACATTTGAAAGAAAGACCCTGCTCATTCTCTTCTGGACACCTTAAAGCTGTAAATGGCATGTGGGTAAGAAAATTGGAACACTGGAGCTGAGAGTGTTACTCCAGCTGAACCTTAAGCCAGTGTTTCTTAAACTGTAGATGATGACCTATGCGTGTAGCAAAATCAGTTTAATGGCTCCCAAATGTCATTTTGCTTAATGAAGGAATGAAATGTAATAACCATGATAGTTCATCAACCAACACCAAGGTTAGGGGTTGTCGAGAAAACTATTTTTCCAATTATAAATATACTTTTATGTGTATGCATAGGAATGTGTATACAGCTCCTCTTCCTCCTTCCCCTCCCTTTACCCCTTCCTCTCCTCCCCTCCCTCCTCCTCCCCTTCCTCCTTCTCCTCAGTGCTGGAGATCAAACTCAGGTCCTCGTGCCTGGTAGGTAAGGATTCTGTCACTGAGCTACATCCCCAGCCCTGTGCCAAAACCTGATGTAAAATGTGTTTCTCACTGTAGCTCCTTCAAAAAACAGAAGCCAATGCTGTAACCCGATGAATTAGACATTGTTATCCCCAGTTTTCTTTTTTTTTTTTTCTTTTTTTTTTTTTTTTTGTGGTGGCGGGCACCGGGAATCAAACTCACAACCTCGCACCTACCAGGCAAACGCTTAAACCACTGAGCCAAACTCCCGGTCCCGGTTTTCAAATAAAGAAAGAAATGCAAGGTACACTAACTTGCTTGAGATTACCCAACTAGTCAATGGTAGAGCTGAGCCTGAAGCAGAGAGCAGTTGGACATCAGAGTCTGAACCCTGAAACTTTTCTTTTTTTCTTTTTTTTTAAGGTGGTGTTTTTTTTTTTTTTTTTTTTTTTTTTTTTTTTTTTTTTTTTTTTTTTTTTTTTTTTTTTTTGCGGCACTGGGGATCAAACTCACAACCTTACACCTGCCAAGCAGGCACTTAAGCCACTGAGCCAAACTCCTGACCCTAGTTTTTTGAGACAGGGTCACACTATCTAGCTCAGGCCAGCCTTGCACTCGGGTTGTAGCCCAAGCCAGCCTTGAACTCACAACACTCCTCCTACCTCAGCCTCCTGAGTGCTGGCACTAAAGACATGTGCCACCACGCCCGGCCCCTGAACTTTTTCATTCCATGGCTTCACTAAAAATGGTCATGCCATGCAGGTAGTTCAGAACAGTGCAGGAACATTCACCAGACCCAGGGGCAGCCAGCAGGGTTTTCTTCTCACAGGTTAGACACACGTTTCCCTCCTCTGCACACAGCCCCCAACACAGGGCGTCCCAGAGTGAACACCAGGGAGGGGTAATGGAAGGATGCTGTGATATGTATTTTGCTATATCGATTCTTGTGAATCTAAGTAAATTGACATTTCCATTATGACTGATATGCCTGTGCTTTGATAGCACTAACTCCACTTCAAGCTTTCTCTTGTAACACAGTTATAAGCAAGTCAAGTAGATGGGCGATAGCCACCTGGATCACCGTGTACCAACATGTCAATAAGATAGCTGGCATCTAGGATCTTTTCCTCCACAATTGACAACTGGAAGCTGAGATAATACACCTACTGCGACTGTAAATATCGGCTTCCTTCTCCCATGTGAGGCACATCTTACTGCAACTCCACCCTTGGTGTCAAAAACAGGCTTCGTCTTTGAAGGCTCTGTGAGAGTGAATGAACCTCTATTCCTGGCCAATGCCTTGATGGTACCTTGGAGAGATGAGACCCCAGAGTCGCTGGGAGTTTTCCATGGGTGTACAGCGTTTGGTTCATGATGGGCACTCTGTGTGCAAGTGACTTTCTTTACTTTTTTGTCTGTATTTTCAGGTATTCTTTTTGCCCATTTTTGCAGATTCCACTTTTGTGTATGTTGCAATAACATGAATTTGAGGGCTGTCTTTGTTTCATTTGAATTTTCATTTGGTTGGAGAATAAATAACATGCCCCTCTTGGTGAGATTATAATCCTTCAAGTTAAACTGTTTTCAGGTGCAGGAGAACTAGACCACCTTTGTCAACCCAGGGTGACAACTGACCACACCACTTAATGATCTGGGTCCTAAAGGAGGCAGAGCCCCTCCCAACAGAATCAATCAGTTCCTTCTCCCCTGAGCAGAGGGAGGCAACTCGTCGTGCAGAGGTTGAGCTGCCCTATGATTTGGTCTGTATTTCTTCAAGCGCCCGCAAACATATTTGTGAGAAACATTTCAAAAACATGAACAACAAACTTGACCACAATGTTGGTGTGCCTGACAAGGAAACCAGAGCCTTCTCAGCTTGCAGACTTCTATATCAAGTATTCTGAGAGATTCTCGTTGTTCTCTTCCCTCAGCAAACTGTGGAGACCCTTTCCATACCAGAAACACTTTATTGTTGGACTAATACCATCACCCCCTCTCAAATGTATATCATCAATATCCATTGTTTTCAAATCCTCATCTTCTTCACATGAATGTCCCAAGGACCCTCCTTGGTTGCTGACCATAAGGCAGCTTCGGTAACTCCAGAGTCTGCTCTGCTGTAGAAGGAAGCCTAGCTCTCCCTTCTCTATCTCTGTTTCTTTTTTCTGCCACTCCTGGTGCTGCTTGTGTGCTTTCGCTCTTTCCTTTGTTTGGTCCAGACATCGCACTTTTTTGTGAAGAGGGAACTGAAGAGGCTTGGGTGCTTACTATGACCAATGAAAAACCCAAGGAAGGAGTGAAAACAGAACACGGATCATATTAATTTGAAGGTGGTGGTGTAGGATGGTTCTGTGGTGCAGTTCAAGGCTAAGAGTCATTCA
The DNA here is from genome assembly GCA_004363535.1 of Dasyprocta punctata. NCBI lineage: Eukaryota > Metazoa > Chordata > Mammalia > Rodentia > Dasyproctidae > Dasyprocta > Dasyprocta punctata. The sequence goes on from RJWM01019442.1 coordinate 31,299, forward strand.
CCACTTAGCAAACTAGTGAAAGTCTATGGTGAAGGGCAGGGTTTGAGTTAAATCAGATTTCAATTTGTTGGACAGCCAATCAATGAAATAGACACACCTGCACAGTTGGAAATGGAGGACAAAGATACAACTGATGTGCTCCAGCAGCAGACAGGAGGGCACTATCAAAACGAGAAACTGCAACAACTTTACTGTAGAACTCCGTCCTTACCGACCAAGAATACATTCTCAGTTAGATAACTGCAATTTGGTTCCACCACATCTTGACCACTATAGTATAGTTTTCTTGGTTCTTTCATTTGCCCCTTCCCCATTCCATTTGGGGGGAGGGGGAATCTTTTTTTTTTTTTTTTTTTTTTTTTTTTTTGGTTTTTTGAGACAAGGTCTTGCTATGTAGTGCAGGCTGGCCTTGAGCTCACTATGTAGCCCAATTTGTGGCTATCCTCCTGCTTCAGCCTCCCAAATGTGCTCGGATTACAAGCATGTACCATCATGCCTGGCTCTCATTCCTTTACTGTACATAAAGTATCTGGTATATGTGCACAATCATATTGCTTTTTTTTTTTAACTAATGACCAACAATATATTTTGATTGACATCAAATAGAGGTGGGATGGGGAAATACTGGCTCTGTGAAACTAAACTCTTTTTCCACTAAGGGTGTGCTCATTCGGCTCTTACCTTTATATTCCTGTAAGTTATTTTGCTCTCACTGCTTTAACAGAAAAGACAACAACATAAAAATCCTTGCTTACCTTGTTTGATTGGAGAATTTTAATGTTTTTTATTTATCATTGTAAAACAAAGGACAATTTTATAACTTTTTTGTACACAGCTCTTACATACAGGGCAACCTATCTTTAAGTAGGAGTAAATTACTCTTTAAAAAAAATCCTAGTTTTCTTTTTAAGTCAAGTGTCTTGTTGTTTAAATAAACTTCTTGTTTAAAAAAAAATAAGAAGGAAGTCTATAATTTGACAGATAAGGAGGTGGGGTGTGGCAGATCCAGGCCCTGGCTAACAAGCACTCTCCCCTTCAGTGCAATTCTTGCAATAGCACAGTCCTATTTTTATGTTCTGAGTCTGTGGTCCTTTTCCCACAACATGCTCTAATTACCCTTCCTACAAGAGAAATCTGGGCAGTTAGTCACGCTTTAACCTAAGTAAACCCATCTTGGCTCCCGATAATCCCTTCTTAGAAAAGGAATTTCTGGAATTTTGCCTAGGATTGTCATAAGCTCACTGTACCATATTTTTCCCATGCTTAGATGGGGGCAGCATTTTTCTGGCTTTATCTTCTGGCACCTTTCACCTCCTGTTTCTGCCTGAAAGGGCTGAAAATGGAGCAAAGGTAATGGGGGCAGGCAAGACACAGTCCAACCTGGCCTTCAGTGAGCCAGAATCATGCTACTGGTCTCGTTTGAAGTCCTTTCTCTCTTTCTCTCTCTCTCTCTCTCTCTCTCTCTCTTTCTCCCTGGTACTAGAGATTAAACCCAGGGCCTTCACACTGAGCTATAACCCCAGCTCTTTTGATTTTCTTCTTGTTATTTTTCGAGATAATGTCTCACTAAATTGCTAAGTTTCCCAGGCTGGGTTCAAACTTACTATCTTCCTGCTCACCCTCTGAGAGTACTAGAACTTCAGGTGTGTGTCACCACAACCAGTCCAACCATCATGCTTTCATCTTAATAGACAAGTCAGGGTCTTTGGGGTTATGTTCTGTTGTCTGTAAATATTAAGCATTCCTCTCTCTCTCTCTCTCTCTCTCCCTCCCTCCCTTCTCTCTCCTTCTCCCATTCCCCCACCTCAGGAACACCAAGGAAGAGATCATAATTCCAGTACTCCAAATCCACCCGGGACTGTGGCACAATTCTTGCCATCACAGGGAGAGCCAGTGAGTAGGACCAGGAGGCCTGATCAAAGCGCGGTCCACTGGGCAAGGGCCTGCCATGAAGTCACCCACCATTGGAAGGGAGCACGCGTATCTGCATCAGGAGAGGTACAGACAGCCCTGGGTGAGCTCTGGGAGATTCCCACTTCTCATAGATGCTGGGAGGATTAAATGAGAACTGGTACCTGTGAGGGTTTACCAATCACAGGAGGAACCATTGTCTTGACTTCTGTTATCCAGAGAATGGTGATAATCTCAGACACTCCAAGGACCTCCACTGTGACTTTCTTGACCCTCCACCCCTCACACCTCACATTGCCTAACCCAGCAGACAGACACCAAGAGTTGGGGTAGGCTGGACTCACCATGCTTCCTCTTACCCAGATACCCAGATGTGAATCAAGCATCTCTGATCTCCATCCCCACAGGGAAGGGCAGCAAGCAGACCCAGTTGTAGTCACGTGGAAGTGAACTCTGGGATTAGAAAACCATGAGCTGAAGTCCAGTCCCAGCTCAGCCTCCTCACGCCTGCCCTATCTCAATTTGCTCATTTGTCCAATGAGTATAATATCGAAATCTGCCTCACTGACTTTTTTCTTTCCTCATCAACTTATTGTGGAGGTTATCATGGAAGTTCTTGGCCTGGGACCTGGTACAAAGTAGGACTCCGGAAAGTTTGCCCAATACACTTTAGATGCCCAAGTGTCAGGCCTCCTTTGCAGAATAAGAGGTGACATATTTTAGGAGAAGGGAAGGCCAGGAGGAAGATGAGTGGTCTTAGAACAGAAGCCTCCTCCTTAACAATTCACTGGCACTTCTTGACCGGGTACCTGCCCTTGTGGGATTCTGCTGAACACGTGATGAGGAGGCGAAGAGGAAGAGAGAGGAATGAGAGATGATAAAGACAAAAGTTCTTCAGGAAGCACAGAGGTCAAAGCTCCATAACCAGTCAGTGAAGACCCTGAGATTTGGACCCAGGTATACATTACCCTAAAGAAGTCCTTTTGACTTTTGGAGGCTACCCAGGGAGAAGGAGTGGCCTTCCAACAGGACACGGAACACCCAGGGATATCTAGTATAATCCTGGGCCTGAAAAGATTCTCATATTATTGCTACACTGTCCACCAGTCCTCTGTTCATAACCATATGGTTAGGGAAAAAGGAGTCACCGAGTGGCAATGTTGTAGGAATTCTCCGAATCCTCACCTCCCACTTGCTGAGGATGGATGGCTTCAAAAAGCTGCCTGGTACAGGATGAAGTTCTAGAGGCAATTGGATTGGGGTCAAGTCCCAGCTTCATCACTTGAATTTCTCTGATCTTGTGCAAACTGCTTCCCCTTTCTGAGCCTCACTCAAGTTCTTCCTCTGTGAAACATGAACTGTCCACCTTGTAGCTTAATGAATGAGCTTTATTTTTCTCTTTATGACCAACCCCACAGCAGAGGGTCATAGACAGAAGAACTGGTCAGGAAATGTAACAAATAAGTAACTCTAGCTCTCATTTATTGCATGCTTCCTAGGTGCCGGTCACTGTAGTATACGCATTGTACGCGTGTCACTGAATTATCACAGGAACTCTTAGCAGCAGCAGGCCTACTAACATTTCATTTTACATGAAGGACGTGACGCACAGAAAGATGAAGTCACTTTTTTTTTCTTTGGTACCAGGAATCAAGCTCAGGACCTGGAGCTTGCCAGGAAGGCACTTGTGCCACTGAGCTATATCCCAAGTCCCTAGCTATATCCCTGGTCCTGAAGTTGCTTATTCAAGGATGCTATGAATGTAAATGTTAACATGAGATTCAAATCCAAGTTCCTATAATTTTGGACCTATAGCTGTGAGAGAACTGAGAAGACAAGGGGCTCTGTCTCCTCCAGGGATGTCTGCTGGGCAGAAGGAGCCTCTGCTAGGTGTAGGAATCCAATCAGCTGCCCAGCAGACCTGGCCACTATGGGTCACCATTTATAATGCAGCATCTCATTTAGCTCTCTCAATACATATGAAAGAAGGCATTACCCCTCTGTATCATAGTGAGGAATGGGACTCAGAGAGGTGAAGACTCTGGCCTAGAGTCACACAACAGGGAAGCAGCAGAAGTAGAATTTAAACTCTGTCTTTGAGCTCTCTGAGAAGCAGGAGACAAGCAGAATTGGAAGATTCAAAGATGATTGTGAGCAATACAGGAAAGAAAAAGGCAAGGAGGCAGGATCTGGCAAGGAAAAGACATCAGATCATGGTGAGAAATCATCAAAGTCCAAGCTAAAGCTATGCAGAGTTCCCAGGCAAAGACTTCCCACTAGGAAAGTCCCACACTGGACAGAAATGACCAGGTCCAGGCATCCAGATCTTTTTCATTGACTTGGAGATGCCCAGCATTTGTGATCTTGTCTGCAGGCACTGAACCTGGAGGTGGTCAACCTCCTGCCCCTTCGCCACTAAGTGGCAAGTTCTTTATTGAAGGGAGGACTTAGTAATGCACCTCCATGTCTCCACCATCCACCCATGCACTGCAGGGTGCTCTTCTTCAGTTTTTGTGAACTTTGTTTTTCTTGAGGGGAAGAGACAGAAAGGGAGGTTAGTGGGGCAAATGACTGTCCCCAGCCCTGCAGCTGATCTTGGTGCTGCAACTGGTGCACGTGATTTCCATCTTGAATTCCTATCACCCTTGGCTAACACCCTGGTGTGTCAGGTGATGTGACCCAAACTCTCATTCCTGACACTCACACTCATTGTCCATTTGCAGCCACAAATGGACAAGGAAGAACCAAGAGGTCCCAACCAGATTATCTTGGTTCCACTCATACTCGTTCTATTTTGAAGGAACAGCTACTTCCTCCTGATGTTCAGAGGCAATGACCTCTGCCAAGATTGAGGACCTTTCCTTGTGCAATAAGTTCTCAATGCATGGTTGTAAGTGCCCTGGGAAATACAAAGACCCACAGTGAGTCACTGGAAATGCAATAAAGGAGGCCATCCTTGTTTCCATCACTGGTTCCCAAATCTCTGTATTTTTTGAGTCCATAAAACCATGTGGAGGTTTCTGGTGCCATATGTATACTACATCTGGAGGATTATCTCCATCTTTACAGAGTCTTCCTACAAACTGAAGTCAGAGTTTTCCTTCCTCTTTCAAGTATTTATACAAGAAAACATAGAGCCATAGAGGGCCATGGTGCAGCTGTGACACTGAGGTTAGGCCCACATGGCCATGCAGCTTATTTGAGCCCTGGCATCCCACCATGGGTAGATGGTGGATCACAGTACTCCCTGCCTGAATTTTTGACTTGGTGGATTTGAAAGAGTCGAGCACATTTTGGTGATTCCAGATACACTGTCATTTAATAGATAATGGTCAAAAGTTCTGTCTCTAACATGTCCCTGCAGTGTACAGGAATTGTTTTTCAAAAGGTAGCATGGTTTCACCACAGATCTGAATTTGAGATTCTCCCTCTGGGGCTTGCCACAAACTCTACTTTACTTTGGTTCCACACTTACATCACCAGCACCAAGGTCTACCAGATTGTAAGGTCCAAGTGGCAAAGCTGTTGGCACTGTAGCTTCACTGTATTGAAGATCTCATTCTGCTCCAGATCCCACTCAAAGCACAGAGTCTTTTATGTATCCCACTATATGAACTGGGAGAATTTCTCAAGTATGGAATGTGTGTTGCCAGAAACCAGAAAGGTTTAACTGACACAATGCATCTATCTTTATGGTAGTAGAATAAAAATACTGTCTTTTGCTTTGGATTAAATAGCTCAGGATGTTCCTGACTCCTCAACCTCTAAAGCCTTTACTGATATGGAAATCTTATGAATCTTTTGAAGGCTTATCTCTCACCCTCCGGAATCCTCATGTCTTATCAATGCCTCCCTTGTGCTGTCTTCTTGTTTACCTCCCTAGTCAGCCTTCTCCCATCTATACAGTGGATAACCGTGACAGCCTGTGAGATGTCCAAGTGGTCCACAACTCTTTGAACTCTGCTGTAACAAGGAGAAAGAGAATTAACACAGCCCTGGGGTAAAACTCTGAATGTATGTTGTTGTACATTTTGTATGAATATAATTGTTTTTAATATTCTTACCTGATTGATATTGAAAATAATACATTGGTGTCTTGGTTACTTTTTACTCGTTGCCGAGACAAACTACCTGACGCCCAAAATTAGGGAAGGAAAGGTTTATTCTTACAGTTTCTCGGGAGTTTTAGTCTATACTTAAGTTGACTCCAAGATAGCGTGGCATGGCGGGCCTGCTGTTCATGGCGGCTGCAAGCTACAAGCCGCAAGCCACGCTGGAGAGAGAGAGAGAGAGAGAGAGCGGGAGCGGAAGCGGACAAGAGGAAGACCCACCTTCCATTACACTGTATGTCGGGTACAGTAAACCAAACACAAGCAAGTGCCAGACTTAGCCCCATCAAAAGTATGTGAGGACTTGGGGGAACACAGCATACCCAATACAATTGGCCAAATCAATAACTGCATGCTATAAATATACCTGAATGCATATTAATCTATTCCAGTGAGGTTACTAGACCAGCTTAGGCTGTGTTTGGGGGCTATTATTTGGTAAGAATTTTTATTTTTCTACAGTCACATTCTAGGATTCACCTGGTTTATCAGTCTGGCCCCTGTAGAAACCAGATGGACTACCATACCTGCATTCGAAGATCCTTAAGAATAGTTTCAGTATCTATCTCCTCTCTCCCCAGATTGCAAGATTATTTTGGGTTTAATATCTTGGTAGGAAATAGAGATTGGAGAGGAGAAAGGAGAGGAGGGTATGGGAAGGGAGAAAAAGGGAAGGGAAGGGAAGGGAAGGGAAGGGAAGGGAAGGGAAGGGAAGGAAGGGAAGAGAAGAGAACAGTTTCAAAGGCTTGCACTTGGCTTTCCCCACTACCATGTCTCTTACCACATAGGTCAAGGACCTAATATGGGAATTATTCCATCTAGCAAGTATTTCAACCCAATTATACATTAAGAAGCCATAGAAATGACTACTAATTGTTCTCACATCGCCAGTGAGTCCACTATAAATGGACTCTGGACAGGACATGATTTATTATTCCCTGGACTTTGCATGTTTCCACTTTAAGAAGAGTGCCATAAAGATAGTTTGGGTCTCTTGGTGTCAATGTAAACTCAGGCTCTAGTTTCAATAGTCTTAGGAATGTCTGAGTATTACCATTTTCCAGGCATTGAGTCCCTTTAGAAGAGACTGGGTATGTACATCTGGCCATCACATTCCTTTCTCCTGGAGACATAGCTCCCTCTTCAGTGAAGAGTTCTCCCTTCTACTAACACAAAGGTCTAGAAATTGGATCCAGCCAGGAATGAGGCAAGGTATTATGATGTCCTTTTGGGGCAACCACCTTTGACTTCCTCCTTAGGAATCCTTGGTTTCTTTTGCACCCTTATTGTTTGTGCATCTATTTTACCAGTAGGGATGACTTCTTCTGTTAACTACCTCCAAAACTCTTTGCAGGTCAAACTCACTTGGCTGCTCTTCCAATATTGCTGTTTGTTAAAATAATTTTGACCTCCTAGTTTTATAGGAGCTGAACTGCTATTAACAAGCCCAGCTCTGTGACTATCCTCCCACCCCCATCACTGGCTTGCAGAGAGAGTTATCATTAAACTTCCAAATGACATTAATGCCCTTCTCACACACTGATGATGAATTGGTGAATGTTGTCTCTCCTGGGCCATCTCATGCACTAGAGTCCTCTGATATGTTATGCCTCACATAGCATATTCACTCCAGCATGTCTGCTTCCTTAAACCTTTAATTCCTTTCTTCACTATTTGCCAAGGCAATTCAGGCATTTCAACTTTTCTTGGCATGGCCCTTTACTTTCTCCAGGCTGC
>RJWM01019443.1:0-39041 GCA_004363535.1 Dasyprocta punctata
AGGACCTGTTGGGAGACATTGGCTTCTCAGCCATTCATGTATTACTAAACTTGTTTCTGTTTTTTCTGTTTCTTGCCGTACCCTTAAGACAATCGGGACTGTCGGCACGGGTCCTGATAGACACCTCCAAGAATGCATTTTTTTTGTTTTGTTTTGTTTTGTTTTTTGAGACAGAGTCTCACTTTGTAGCCTACGCTGGCTTTGAACTTTCAGAGATCCTCCTGCCTCAGGATCCTGAGTGCTAGGATCACAGGCTTGTGCCATCACACCTGGCTTTTTCTTTAATCTTTAAAAAATTTGTAGGTCTGTGTATTTGCCAGCGTGATTCAAACAAGACACTTCAGAGCTGTGCACTTTACTATATGAAAATGATACCTCAGTGAAAAATGGTCTACAAAACCTCAATCTGTCTGAGGAGTACGGGCTGGAAGGTGCCTGGGAGGAGGTCGGTGCAGGCGGTGAGCCCAGCAGGCTGCCCGTGGAGGACGAGCAGGACTTCTTGCCAAGGTCTGTTGTTTTGCTGCTGTCCTCGCACTGTTTGGTTTGGGCAGAGCCCCAGAGACAGCAGAGGAGGCATGGGCAGCTGCTGAAGGGTGGGGCAGAGGACGAGCACCTGTGCCCCGGGGCCAGGGATCCCCATTTCCACAGGCAGGGGAGGGACCTGCTGGGTCCGGAGTTCACATGAGGAAGAGGAGGCTGGGCTGGCTCCCACAGTCCTGGGTCAGACACAGCGAGGCAGGAGTCCAGGTGCAGAAAGGACAAGAGGGCCTCCTCACTCTCCACGGAGGGCAAAGGAGAGAGGGGGTCACGGGAAACCTGCAGATGGTAGATTTTTCCTTATTTCTGGTGCTGGGGGTGCAGGCTGGCAAAGCACTCTGCCCTGAGCTATATCCCCAGCTCCAAGTCTTCATTTTTAAACCACTTTACTGAGATAAAATCTACACATCACAAAGTGCCCCTTGCACAGTTCTGTGCGTTCGGAGGCATTTACAGGAGTGTGCAGCCACCGCCCCGTTGTAAACACAGAACCTGCCATCGACACCCCAAAGGCTGCCGCTGCTTCTCCACTGTGACCCACATCATCCTGTCCCTGGGCACCTGCCCATGCGGACTGTTTGTGTGCGTGGACTTGACACTGGGCAGCAGCAGTTTCCCCCGACGTGGTAAAGAGAGACCGAGTCAGACACTGCAAGCGCACACGCTCACTGCAGCTCAAGGGAGTCAGCTCGGCTGAGAAAGTGTCCCTGCTTCCGGGGCTCCTGGCTTCAGTGATGCCACTAAAACCCAGGCAGCACCAGGCATGCATGGGGAGCAGCACCGATTGGGAAGCGCCCCATGGGGTGGGGGCAGCGCCATGGCTTCCACACAGATAGAGAAGCACCTGGCAGGGGCCTCTCCCACTCTGGTGGGGTCCCCAAGAAAATCACTGATTATTCACAGGTTTTACCTCAAAAGGGGCCAGGCCTTATAAAGGTGCCTGCAACGTGTTACCCTGCTCTGGGCGGAGACTGTTAGGGAAATGCATTGTAGAGAAGGACAGTGAAGTTTAGGGTCAGCTTCACCTTCCATCCAGTTCACCCCGTTCCACCTCCTCAGCTTGAGGCCCCCGCTGCCCAGCTGTGGCTTCTGAATTCACCAACAGCCCATGCTGCTCCCTTCTCCTCCCTAAACTGAGGCTGTCTGTTCTCTCTGGCTGCTGTTTTAAATCCTGCTGTTCCCCTCATCTCAAAAGGGGTCACACTGCTCCCAGAACAAGGGAGCCGCAGGTTGTGGTTGATTGGCTCAGGTGGGTTAAGGTCTGGGGACCCGGGGGATGGTTCCCAAAGATGTTTGTGTGACAGACTTGGACAAGGTCAGCCTGTCCAAGAGGCTACTGAATTTCCATGATCTGGTACTGTTATCAGGTAGTTTGTTTAGAAATGGCTCCTCCTTCTTGCTTCAAAGAATTGGACAAGTGAAAACTGGTGCCGTAAGTTTGTTTGAAAAGTGAGGGGTGCTGGATGTAGTGGCACATGACTGTAATCCCAGCACTTGGGAGGCTGAGGCAGGAGAATTGCTGTGAGTTGAGGCCAGCCTGGGCTACAAAGTGAGTTCACAGCCAGCCTGAACAACACAGTGAGGCCCAATCTCAAAAACAAAAAGAAAAAAAGGAAGGAAGGAAGGGAAGGAGGGGGGAGGGAGGGAGGGAAAAGTGAGAGATGAATGGTTATGGGAGAAACCAGCTCTGCAGAGTAAACTTGGGCAGAACAAGAGGAAAAGATAAAAGCAAAAATAAAAGCACATGCCATGCCCCGGAAATGCGTGTGCTGCCGTGGGCAGTCACGGTAGCAGGCTCTGGTGGCATGAGGCCTTCTTTGCACTGTCCACATCTCGTGAGCACTCAGAAGTTCCACATGCGAGGTCCTGGTGTAGTCCTGCACCTGTAACTAACTGTCCCGCCCACTTCTCCACCGGCTCTGCTCGGCCCCATCTCCTGTATCCACCACCATTCTGCGTAAAATGCCCTGTGGGACTGGGCCCTAGGATGCTCGGGTGACACCGCTGCTGAGGAAGAGCAGGGTGGGACAGAGGTGGGGGCGAGAAGAAAACACACTGCGTCCCTAACGCAGCAGATTGAGCGAATCCTTATCAGTCTTGGACAAAATGACTTTGTTTTGTTTTAGTTTTTTGAGGTAGGGTCTCACTATGTAGTTCAGGCTGGCCTTGAATCCATGATGTAGCCCTGACTGGTCTCAAAGTCATGGCAATCCTCCTGCCTCAGCCTCCTAAATACTGGAACTGTAGGGGTGTGTGTGTGTGTGTGACCAGGCTGAGTGTACGAAATGTGTTTTAAATGAGCAACATGCCTGCATGCAGAGCTGAGCAGACTCTGACCCAGGGTTACACTGGCAAAGGGGACAGACACAACATGAAGACAGATACACCAAGATTCTAATCCATTTGTCCCCATCAGACATCAGCAGGCCCTGTAAGGAGTCTGTGCTTTATCGCAGCAGCTTTCTGTGCCTGGGGAAGAAGTCAGACAGCTGTTATCATAACCCAAGGTCAGCAAAGCTGGTGGGAAACTAATACCATGTCGCCCAGCTGTGTGGCCCCCGGAATCTGTGTTTTTAAGCGTGCTAGAAGCAGGGAAGCCAGGACGCTTGCTGGACATCTCTGTGGTAGCCGTGCCTCGTTCTGGGCACATGTCCTGCTTGCACAGCTTCCCCGGGGCCCTTCAGGCCTGCTGGCAACAGCCGCGCACCACGCCACGAGGCACAGGAGTTCACGGCACTGGGTGCACTTCGCTGTCGGGCCCTGTCTGCCATGGGGGTCCTCGACTGTCTCAGAACCACGCCGTGTGTCATTGTGCAGTGCCGGGCGGAAGCCAAGGCCCGGAGCTCGCCACGCGCACACTCGGCCGCAGCGCCACCCCTCACCCTTGGTGCAGCTCAACAGCACTCAGTGGATGGAGGAGTGGTAAACTCCACCGGCCTGGGGGCGAAGTTCAGCGGCAGGGCCCTCATCAGCAAGACAAGCAAAACTTCCTTTGAAATGTCCTGATCCACAGAAAACGGAAAACCTTGGCCTATGGTCCCACTGCTCCTGTCCTCGCCCAAGTCCTTGCCGGCCTCTGAGCTCGGACGTTTCTATCTGCCAAGCCACTGGGCCTCCACCGGCCCGGAGAGGCTGTTCCGAGCCACCCGCCCATGCTGCGCCCCTGGAGCTCGGCTCTGGCTCTTGCTCGCGTGTGGGCGGGAGACCCTGGCTTCCTGCCCCAGCAACATGGAAACACAGTCAACTGTGGGCACTCCCCGACTCATGAGAGGCTTCCCAGACAACACCTTATAGGGGAACGAGGGCTCCCGAACCATGAAGTCACACAGCCGGCACCGAGATTTACAAGGCCGCACCTGGGCTCTAAATGGAAACCTCTGTGCACTCGATGGATTCCAGGGAGCAGAACTCAGGCTGCGGGGAACATCCCGGGTGGTGTGGCTGCGGCCTGGCGGCCTTTCTCCTGACTGCAGTGCGTGCTGCCTCCCTGGTGACCAGGAAGGGCCTCACGCCAAGGGCTCATGAGTGTGACTGTCTCTTCACCCACCAGCCCTGCAGGACTCAGTCTCGGACCACACGGAGCACAGCCAGGCCACACAGTAAGCACTCAGTCAGGACAAACCACTGACCATTAAACCTGGAGGCGGGGCTTCCCAGCAGGCCCACACTCCAGCTCCCGTGCTGGAGACGCGATTCCCGACGCCGCGACTGCATCCTTGGGAGCCGCAGCCATGTGCACACTGCCCAGGGCCCTCTGGGAGTGGGGAAAGCACTTCCCGGGGGGCAGCTGATGGGACAGCAGGCCCAGAAGTGGCTTTGGCCCCTAGCTCTTCAGCCTTGTGCTGTGGACGGCACCTATGCCCTCACCAGAGGCCACCACAGAACTCCGGAACAGACAGCCAATAAATTTCGCTGCTCATTTGTAAATTACTCGGGCTCAAGTTTTCTGTGTGTGTGGCTGAGACAGGGTCTCACTATGCAGTTTAGGCTGGCCTCAGACTCACTACATTGCCCAGGGTGGCCTCAAACGTGCTTCGATCCTCCTGCCTCAGCCTCTTGTGTTCCGGGATTACAGACTTGTGCTGCCACGCCTGGTCGGTTTTCCGTCACAGCAGCACGAGCCAGGCTAAGTCACAACACAGAGCAGGCTGTGCCACGCTGTATGGAGCCACTGCTTCCAAGCTGGGCCCTGCCCTGAGCGTCTCCCTCTTGCAAAGCAGCTGTCTGCCTCCTGGGAGCGCACGCACCTGGGTAGGACGGGGCAGCTTCTCTGTAAGCTGAGCCCCGGATGTTGGCACATGGGACTCATCTAGAAAACAACTCCCAGTGCCACAGCTCAGTCGTGAGGCTCCGGTACACATCGCCACTTGCAAATTTATCACGTTAAATGGAGGGCAAAGGGCATGGAGCGGATCTAAGTGATGTCAGTAAACCAGGCTGCTGTCGCAAACACACAGACCAACCGCGTAACTCCTGCACCTGGGTTGTAGCTAAGGAGAGACACCTGTCAGCGGGTGACACAGGGCCACACGGCCTTGTCATCACATCACGAGGCCCACAGGCCAGGGGCTCCAGCTGTTCCCCAACCTGGCTCGGTGTGATCCCAGCTCTGCCAGGTCTGTGACCTGCTGCAGGCACCCAGGTGCCCAGCGCGGCTGATGGAACTGACGTGGTTCACAGGCTTGCTGTCAGTCAGTCCTGACACCTGTGTCACTGACATCGCCTGCTTGCACCGTGACCTGTCCTCATCTTCCAAGCGGCTTTCAAGATGACCCCCAGGCGTGTGCTGCAAAGAGACGCTAGGAGCCAGCCCGACCCACTTCTCTGCAGGACCCTTGCAGTCTGGCACGTGCAGGGGTGAAGGCACTCCGGGGGCGGCTTTCCCCAGGCCGCCCGTGGCAGCTGTTTCACGTGCTCCTCTTTGCAGGGTCTCCAGACAGGCCGTGGACACAGCTCCACCAGAAACCGTGCGTAAGTGCACTTCTCTCCAACTCCTTTCTCGAGCTGCCTCATCAGTCCCCCGCCGCGAGTTTACCCACGACGGTATCACCTGTGCCTCTCGTGAGCTTGAACTGGTTCGAAAAACCAAACCCACCCTGAAACAGAATTTTGTGTGCCTCAGGATGTTCAAAAGCAAGTGCCTGGAGTTAATGTAAAACTAAAACCTACTAAGTTTGTGCATCCATGCACACAATAGGCAAATGTTCTACCACTGAGCTACACCCCATCCCTGATTGGTTTTTAAAACTGTCTCAAGCCCGGCGTGGTGGTGCACGCCTTTAATCCCAGCACTCAGGAGGCTGAGGTAGGAGGAGCGTTGAGTTTGAGGACGGTTTGGGCTACAAGGCAAGTACAAGGCTGGCCTGAGCTACATAGTGCGACCCTGCCTCAAAAAACTAGGGCTGGGAGTTTGGCTCAGTGACTTCAGCACCTGCCTGCCTACCTACCTGGTAGGTGTGAGGTTGTGAGTTCAATCCCTGGTGCCGCAAAAAACAAAAAACTGTCTCAGTGAGAGTGATTGCAACACAAAACCTGGAAGTCATAAAGTTTGTATGAAAATATAAACTTCATCAATTTAAATAAAATAATTATACATTAAAAAACATAAAAATAGCGAAGAAAGCCTTAATTGTGTCTATTAGCTGTGTCCTGAATGAATAAGGATCTCCCGAGGTCTGCATGACCACAATCCCACAGAATGCCTGGAGGGACGTGAGCAACGGGCTCTCGTGGTGCGGGGCAGAGCAGAGAGCTGCACTGAGGCTGCCGGTCCCAGCTGCTGCAGGGCCCGGGTCTGCGGCCACAACACCTCCCCCTCGCCGCAGGCCCAGGCAGGGTGCACTGGGCACCGGGACTGTGCAGACCCCCGGGCACATGGTGCCTGCAGTCCCAGCTGGCTTTTCACAATGTGCTGTGACCACGTGCAGACCTATTTTTAAAAGCGAGAGCCTCCTTTATCATCAGAGACACAGAGTGAAATGGCTCGCTGGGCCCGAAAATATTCCACGACTTATTTGGTTCTCATTTGGAAAGCTTCCATTGCTTACTTGTTCAGACATGAGGTCGCCAAACTGTAAATGGACTGAATCAATCCTCACTTTACCCCCTCACGCATCTCTGACGCTTTGTCTCTGGAGTTCCCGGAAGGGTCAGGACACTTGGTCTGGCAGAGGGATGGGGACCTGGCAAGGTGAGGGGCTCAGTGCCGTGGAGGACGCTGGCTGCAGCCTGTGTGGCAGAGGCTTCTTGGCTGTGCTCCCAGGGCAGACTTCTGCTGGGGGCGCATCTTTCGGGCTTCCTGTCCTGGTCTGTACAACACACTGACCCCTGCAGGATGGAGGTTCCCCCCCCACCCCCCACCGTGCCCATGACCTCGGGGATTTGGGCGGATGGAAGCCAGTAGCCTGCTAATCCAGGCCTTCCTGGCTGTGTGGTGGGTCCCGAGAGGGACCCCGGCTGGGCCTCTGGTGTCAGGAGCTCCTACCCCAACTGGTGAGCTGCCTGGCAGGGCATCAGCACGGGACAGACACGGTCACTCACCCAGACTTGGGGGGGAGCCCCGAACCTTTATTTGTGGCAGAGCACAGAGCGAGACTGCGGCAGGGCCCACCCAGGGTGTCCCACATGGCTCTCTGAGCAATGCACTCACGGAGCACGTTGTGGGTGTCACAAAGGGGCCCGACTCAGGCTGTGCGGCCAGCCCTGCTCCCACAGCGAGTCCTGCCCTGCTCCGCTCCCTGGTGCAGGTCCATGCAGAGGGGTCCCCCACTCAGTGTCCCCCACTGGTCAGCCCATCTCTGGGGGGCTTTGAGTTTGCAGCAGGGGAGAGGCTCGCTGGAGAGGCCATCGGACGCTCACGGGCCCTGCTCTGTTCCCCAGGGTAGTAGGGAGCCCTCAGGAGGGTGGACGGGAGTGGGGGATGAGAGAGTCACACACAGGGACACGCACAGCAGCCACAGCCCCACAGCTGGGGGACGGGAACCCACCCTCGGCTGTGCGTGGCTCACGTCCACCTGTGGCCAGGGCCCAGGCCGCATCCGAGGCGGTGCTGGCCACCCGCTTTCTCCCCTGCAGCAGCTCTGCAGAGGGCCTAGGGCGGCTGGGTTCCTGCAGGCTGCGGTCAGGTCCGGACAGAGGGGACTGTGGGGATGGCGGGGACAGCTGCTACCAGGCTGTACTCTTCCTTCTGTTCAGGGCGTCAATATAGTGGAAAATGGCCCCCAAGGCCCAGCTAGTTTCCACGTTGTCAATTTTCCGAGTCAGCTTGGAAAGACACGGGGAGGGGTGGAGAGGACCGTCTGGCTCTGGACAGGGAGGCCAAGCCTGGCCGGGTGGTGGGGAGCAGCTCAGGGCAGCAGGGATGGGGCCCCACGTGACATAGACGGACATGGAGCCCCGAGGCGGCCCTACCTTCAGCACCTTGTCCCCAGGGAAGCCAAGCTCGTGGAGCAGCAGGCTGACGTAGGTGAGGTCCATGCAGAGGAAGGGGCTGCGGTGCGGCTGGGCACCCAGCGTCCGGCACACTGGGGCACCGGTCCCAGTCAGTTTGCGGGCCAGACCCCGAAGCCCCAGCCTTGGGGACCCGTCCAGCTCCTCCCTCTCCCAGGACCCACAGAGGCCACCGCCCTCGGCAACACCCATGCTCCGTGACTGTGACCCTCCTCTTCCACCAGGGCCAGCTGCGGCAGCGGGGCAAAGCCACAGACGGACACCTGGGGTTCCAGGCTCGCGAAAGCTGAAGGCAGGCAGTCCTGCTGCCGCTGCTGGGGGAGCGAGCACAGGCTAACGCTCACTGGGTGCGGGAGCAGCACCCGGCCAACGCCGCAGGTGGGTGAGGGGCAGCAGGTGAACCGGCTCACATGGGATGTGACGTGTCACCCCACAGCCCAGGCTCTGCATGCAGGCCCTGCCTCCTCTGTGCGGGGACCATCGTGAGCCACCTCAAGGAGTCGCTCTCGGGCACCCAGGTGTGCGGGGCCAGCACAGTCCATTCCCCACAGCCTGGCAGGGAGGACGCCACGTCCTGGGGGACGCACGGGACCCCGGGCACTCCCACTGCACTCATACACACCTCTGCTCGCTCCTCTGGGTGACAGAACTGGGAGCTAGACCCAGGCCTCTGGGCCAGCGCCCATCACAGCCCTGTGGGTGACCCTGCCCCAGAACCCCGGAACCCACACTTCACTCACCGTACTTAGCCGCAATCTCAAAGTCCTCCACTGTGACGCTGCCTCCTTTCTCCGCATCTGTGGGACAAGATGCGGCCTTGGTCTAGCATGGGCTGGGGCCGGGGCCGGGCCCCGGACAGACAGAGCTGCCCTTCCTTGTGGAACAGGGCCAGTGCCAGACAAATGCCAGGCGGGACCCTGGCCTGAGCTGTGCTAGGGGTTATCAGGGCCTTGCACAAGACAGACAAGCGCGCTGCCACTTGTCTCCAGCCCTCTTTACTCTACTCTCACTTCCTTACTTACTTTTGGTTTCCTGAGATAGGATCTTGCTAAATTTCCCAGGTGGCCTCTAACTCAGGACCCTCCTGCCTCAGCCTGCAGAGAAGCTGGGACCACTGGTGTGCACCGACACACTTGGCTAGCACTTTTTTTCAGACAGGGTCTCACTGTGTGACATGAGCTGGCTTCAAGCTCACGGCGATCCTTCTCCCTCAGCTTCCCAAGTGCTGGGATTACAAATGTGTGCCACCACACCTAGCTTGGCTAGCATTTCTCAACTGTGGAGGAAAAACTGCTGAAGGGACGTGAGAGCCATCTGACCTGCCAGGTGTTAACAGCAGGTGGGGGCTGTCCTGGGAAGGCAGCGGGTGCTGAACCCTGGCCCGTGCTGCTTTCAGAGACAAGGAGTGGCAGCAGCTTTCCTGAACAGCTGGTGGGGGCAGCACAGAGCACGCGCCCCGTGCAGGCCTGGCAGGTTACGCCAACCCAAGCCTGGTGGGGCCGGTGGCCCCTGCGTGGTGGCAGAGGCCAGTGTGGCTGTGTAGCTAGGTGGGGGGAGGGGGGTCCATCTCTTCCAGGTTTCATTCAAAGCATCAGTGCTCTCTAATATTCTCGACTTACTTGAAAAGTTCTAGCCTCCACTCTGAAACGCCTGCACTTCTCGAACAGCAGCCCCAGCCCAAAACCCCGAGCTTCCCTCCAGCAGGCCTGGCTCCTGCACCGAGGCGGCGGGGAGTGTGAGGCCACTGCCTGGCCAGAGGGGCTGAGTCCTGGACAGGGGAGCCGGGGTCGGCCCCAGGTGACTGCCCACGCCTCAGGCACAGGGCACTGCCACGTGGCAGCAGGAGCCCGTGTCTGTGGAAAGGGGGCTCAGGGCCCCGCTACAGGGTGCCTGCCTCGCTCTCGCCACTTGCCCACCACCCATCCACCACGGCCCGGGCTCGGGCCCGCCAGCCACCCTCACCAATGAGACCCACGCTGGCCGCCAGGTCGTAGTAGTAAGAGAAGGCGTAGAAGTCCACTTCTCCCGCCTCTTCTGCCCTGTGCACCTTGTTTCGGAGAACCTCAGACACCCTGCTGGCACACAGCTCGCGGAGGCGGCCTGCGGGAGGAGGGAGCGCACGCCTGACGTGGGCACCGGAGCGGCAGACCCGCTGCCTGCGGTGCTTCCAGCGCCAGGCACCTGCGAGCTGTGGGCAGGAGCAGCCCAGCACCGGGTCTGGAGGAACCAGTCCACCCCAGTGGGGGCCCCGTTTCCTCCTGGGTCACAGAGAAGGAAACAGAGGCCACCACGTGACTCGAGGCCCAGAGGCCACATGACTACTATGGACGCCTGTGGGGAGGTGGCCCCACTGCTCTGCTATCCTCACCCTTCCCGGTGCTGCCCAGGCCAGGGCCACCCTCACACCACCTCCCACTGCTGCAGGCCTGGCACGGGCTGCTCTGGCCCCGAGGACACCTGGGCAGCTGGCTCAGCCCCTTGATGCCTGGTCAGTGGTCACCAACGGGCTCCCTCCTCCAGGGTGACACTTCAGCCCCTCAGTGTCCTCCCTGAACCTCCTCCCTCACACTGCTGTCATACTCCCTGCTATCCCGCCAAGGCCCTGGGTGAGAGGGAGCCGCCCAGTTCCTGGAGGTGGACACAGCCAGGCCCTGTGTCCAGCCTGGGCACCACACTTCCATCCTCCTCTGGGGAGGAGCCCCAAGGGGCGTGCGGGCGGGGGCAGGGGCAGCAATGCCTTCCGGCCACAGCTGGGGCCCTGCAGTGACAGGGGCTTGGGGCTGTCCTGCGGAAGCCGTGGCCAATAGAGGGAGGGGCGGGCCTGTCTGTGCTGCTGCTGCCCGATAGCTGTGCGGACAGGCACGAGGCTGGGGGTTGCTGAGCTGACCCTTGTGGGCCACAGCTGGGCAGTGACCACGTACCCGCCTTGGGCCCGGAGATCCTGTATGTTATCTCCGCGTGCTCCCACTCGCCTCTGAACCCGGGAGGCAGACAAGGGCTGACCAGCTCCTTCCCATCCGGGGCTGAAAGAAGGGAGGGAGGAGGGGAGGACACAGAGCCACCCTCAGCCAGGGGCCTCCTTGAGCTAGGAGGGGCTCTGATGGAGAACAGAGGGGCCGGGTGTGAGGGACCACGTCCCTGCGGGGGACAGAGGGGACCCGACTCGGGGCTGGTCCAGCCAGCCGCCTCCTGCACCTGGAAACACTGCCAGGTGACTGCTCACAGCTTGTGTCCCTAGGGGCGACCCATGGGTCACTGTTACCCAACTTCGCAGATGGTCCTGCTGCGAGGGAAGGCAGACTGGTGGCAGGGGCAGCTGAGTGCCACCAGATGCCACCATGCTTCAAGCTGACCCTGTGCTATTTTGCGCATCAAAGCAGGGTGCAGCCAGTGTGGGAAGCTGGCTCTGCCCCAGGTCACCTGCCCGCCCGAGGGCTGCTGCTGACCCCTCTGGACAGGTCTACAGTGGGCAGGAAGCGGGTGGAGGCGATTTCACTAACGTCTCTTCAAGTGAACTTAGAACGCACAAGGTGTGATCAAAAATATGGTAAATGTATATAATTTAAAAATTTTATTATAGTAGTGAGATCTTGTCTCAAAAAAAAAAAAATTAAATGTTCCCATTTTGATCCCACCTCATACAGAGGTAAAAATCCCTCCCGGGCCAGCCCCACACCCTGGCGAGCAGGGACAGAGGGCAGACGGGTCCTCCCTCTCACCAAGGCAGAGCCCCGAGCAGCACCCTCCACTCACCGGGTCTCCCCTCCACACCACCCAGGATCGCCAGCCGCGCCGACATCAGTCCCAGCCCCAGGTAGCTGTGGAGACAACGCCCACCTGGTGAGACCCAGGGCTGGCCGGGCCCCGCTCACTGTGTAAGGCGGCGCCGCCCTGGAAGGAAGGCCGCTACAGCCTCCCTGCTCCTTCATGGCACCTCAGAAGTACCCTGGGACTTCGCTGAGTAGCTCACGCCAGGACCTGTTTTCATGGGGTGCAGGAGCGGAGTGGAGATGCCGCATGGCAGGTGGTGGTCTAGGAGCACCCTGCTTGCACTGGACGCCATCTCTCCCAAGCCTCCGAAACGTAACAGTGAGGTGCTGCTGGGGACCCCAGGACCTGGCTGGCTGTGGGGCGGGCTGGGAAGGAGGCGGGAGCAGGGGTACCAGGGGCTGTGGTGTCCCTGACCTGGAAACTAACCTGTGGGAATACAGCCTGAAGGTCCTGTTAAACATCTGCAGCGAGGTCAGGTGGCCGGGCGGGGAGGCCTCCAGGGCGCCCTGCGGAAACAGCGGATTGCGCGTCCTGGGTCACTTGGAAGAGCAGGGACGTGCAGACAGAGACAGTCACAGAGCTTCCTTCAGTCCCGTGCTGTGGAAGAGTAAGGAGCGAGCCAGGAAGGCAAAGCACCCAGACGGCTCCCAGCCCGGCAGCATCGCCCCGTCCTGAGCAGAGTCAGCCAGGGTGCCAGCTCTGACCACTGACATGGTGAGAGGCAGGGTGGTGAGGGGCGCGCTCCCGCTCCACAGGCCTGGCCCCCGGGATGGTGGGGCACCGGCTGAGGCTCAGGCTCATCTTCCACTACAGACCAGATTCCATTTCAGTATGTTTCCAGGCAGGAGTCACCCACGGGTGCCACCATCACTGCCCCCAGCTGGCACGGCAGCTACCTCAGCCCGAGGAAGGAAGGTGATCTGTGTGGAGCCTCCGCCCAGATCCAGCATGCCCACGCTGCTCCGGCCCGGGGCCCGCAAGCTGCCTGCAGGCAGAGACAACACAGTTAGGGAGGCCGGTGGCCAAGAGCCAACATCAGCGGAAGGAACCCGCGGCAGTGTCAGGTTTTGGAAAGGTGCCCAATCCACGGGAAAAGGTCAGGTGGCACCAGCTGCGGCATGAAATGCGGACAAGCGCAGGACATCGCTGGCTGTCTGAGATGATGCACTGGCCCTGTGTGATGGGGTAGGGGCTGTGGTCTCCCACCTGCATCTCCCCAGCAGCACTGAGGCAGGGGTTCCCTGCTGGTCCCCTCAATCTCTCTCCACCCCCCGAGGGGCAGATCCTGCCACGAAATGCACTCGTATACTACATCAGACACAGCCTTCCCCCAGTCCAGCAAAGGGACGCGTATGGAGAATAATCTATGGAAAATGGCTCCTCGCGGCCGGTTTCTGACAATAGGCACCTGCGCCAGGTCCTCAGACACGAGAGGCAGGAAGCAGCCCAGGTGGGGGACCCCTCCATGGCCTCAATGAGCCCACCACCCCGAGCCTTCCTCTGGGCTGACCCGAGGGCTGCAGACGCGAGGGCCTGTCCTCCAGGGAGCCTGCCAGCCCCCATCGCAGGCTGTCGCCCGTGGGGCCAAGGGACACGTACCTGTCAGGAAGTTGACGGTGATCCATGCAGAGACACCTGCAAGAGAGTGGCGTGGGAGGGTCCTCGTCCCCCGAGACCATCCACGCAGCTCCCAGGACACGCACCTCTCCCTCCAGGCTCCCCACGACCCCCCAGAGAAGCACTGCACAGGCACAGTCCCGCGGCTTCCGCCAGACTACTCTAGAAGACGCTGCCCGAAACCTGAACACCCAAGGCCGTGTCTCCCTGCAGTTCTTCGTCCCCGTGTCCTCTTCTGGAAGGGGAGAATTGAACCTAGGTTTCCCCCACTCACTCCAACCCACTCTCAAGGTCATAATTAAAGGCAGGGCCAGTGAGGACCCAGCCAGTGGAACCCACAACGCAGCTGCTGCTCTGAACAGGGCTGCCGCGGTGCGCCCCACGTGCTCTCCGCATGCACGGTTTTCACAAGCTCCACCTGCACTGGGCCAGGTGCGAACCTGTCTCTAATGCTGGTGCTGGGAAGACACCCTGGGACACCTGCGCCAGGAACAGCCTCGAGCCCAGGCACCACTTCCGAGCAGGCAGGGACCCCATGCGTGGACTCCAGCAGCAGCAGCACACGGGCAGTTTGGCACCACGCATGAGGGGCTTCTGGCCACTCTACCTTCGTCGGTTCCGTTCATGATGGAGACACAGTCTTCCCCCACCAGGAAAGGTGACGCCTTAAACACCTCCTTCACCTGCGTGGGAGAGGCATCTTCACCCTCTGGAAGGGAGGCCGGGGGCCGCCAGGCAGCAGACTGCCGAGAGGCCTCCCTCGGGGCCTCCCCAGCTGCCCTGTGCGCCGGCTCAGGAACACGGCACCCTGCAGACACCCACGTGGGCAGGGAGGTGGCTGTGCCGGCCCCAAAGTGCTACCCAGCCTCAGGAGGTGAGACGAAGGTGAGAAGTGCCACTGCAGAGCCGAGCCGAGCCTGGGCATCTGGTGGGCGCTGCTTTGCCCCAGCACAGGGAACTTTAGTAGCTCTGCCCCCCACCCAAGTCCCATGCCCCAGTGAGGGACCCTGACGGACGAACAGGGGACAAGCCATCCTCCCGAAGGGCAGTGGGGCAGGAGCCTCAAGGCGGGGTCACGGGGACCCAGGGAAGCCCAGAGCGGGAGCCACGGCCAAGGGGTCCTTGGGCAGTCGCATCTTTTTTTTTTTTTTTTTTTCCCCAAGACAGGATCTCACTACAGAACCTGGGCTGGCCTCAAACTTGCAGCGGTACTGCCTCAGCCTCCAGAGTGCTGGGGTTCTAGGCGTGCCCACCACGACCAGCCCTGGGCAGCCACGTAAGAATGTCTGACAGAAGAATGTCTGAGGGACGCTCAGCACCCACGGCCCTCGACCCCATCGAGTGCCAGGGTGGGGGGCTTCGAAAGCACAGGGCACTTGGGAAGGATGGGGCCAGCGTGCGGGAGCCCGGTGCCTCGCCCACCTTCTGCAGCAGCCGCTGGGCCTTCTCTCCAGGTAACAGGCGCAAGCCGGCCGTGGCCTTGAGGACCAGCGGGGTGGCCTTCCAGAAGTCAAAAGGGATGTCCTGCTTAGCAACATCCAGCAGCTCCTGGATCCCCTGAGCGCTCTGCGGACGTGGGGACGGCAAAGCAGCGCCGGTCACACCCAGCAGCAGGGGTCACCCTGCTACCCTGTCCTTTCGATGAGACAGGGTTTCACTATGCAGTTCAGGCTGGCCTTGAACTCACTTTGTAATCCAGGCTGGCCCTGAACTTGCAGCGATCCTCCTGCCTCAGCCTCCCCAGTGCTGGGCTTACTTCTCTTTGGATTTGTAACATGATTTTCTTGTCATTTCTAAAATCAGCAGAGGATGGGACCAGTGTGTGGGGCAGAGGGACCACAATGTGGCAGGGTGAGGGCAGATTAGGGCCACAAGACCAGGCCCACCCTTGACAGCTTTCTCTCCTTTTTGGGTGACAGTGCCCTACTGTCACTAACCCCCAGGCAGCCCGACAGGCCTGGGTTCCCGGATCCCAGGAGGCTGCTGTGGCCAGCAGTTTAGATCCCGCACTGAGCTTCACCCTCCAAGCGGCTGCGCTGGGGACGGCCTGGGGGGTGTGGATCCTGAGCAGGGCCCAGATGGGACCCGGGGCCTCACCCAGCTGAGGCAACAGCTCCACCTCTGAGCCACACTCCTGCCCCCCGGAACACAGTACCTTCCAACTTTACTTAGGTTTTAGTGAGGGTTTCTTCTATCAAAGCCCCCACAGTGAAAAACTAAAGTTAAAAATACACTGTGGGGCTGGGAGCGCAGCCCAGTGGTACGGCACTTGCTCAGCATACACGAGGTCCTGGGTTTCATCCCAAGTTTGTTAAAAATGAAAAGAAGAATGAGAGGATTATGCAAAACCTCCAAGACTAGTGAAAAGATGAGCTAAGCTTCCAGTAACACACTGAGCGGCGCCAAGCCCTGGGAGGTGGGGACCCACGTGCTCCACACCCCACCGCGCTCTTGGCCCAGCGCCCGGGCAGCACCGCGGGGCCGTCTTTGTCTGCATGCACTCCCGAAGGCACGGAGCTGACTTGAACCAGCCACACAGGGAGGTGCTGGGGGTGGCGGGGGCTCTCACCTTCTCCACGTCATCGGCATAAGCGGAAAGCCCTGGCTTCAGCGCTTTGAAGGTCTCGTGGGTCAAGGTGGGCGTCTCTGAAGGAAAATAAGTTTTTAAAAGGTTCACGGTATGCCTTCTATCCAGGTGCCCCCCCCAAGCTGTGACGGTGGGGCGTGAGCAGAGGTGGCTGGAACTGGGGTGTGTGATCACTAAGTCCCCCGCAGTTGCTCTGGCACAGCTCTGGGTGTGAGCGCCGCACACTCTCAGGGAACACGGGGAGGCAAGAAGCTGCTGCTCGTCTTGCTGTGCGACACCCTGCCTTGGAGCCACCTCTCTCCCTTTAACTCATGGGGGTCAATGAGGAAATGAGGAAGGTGAGACTGTTTACCCAGGAAGACAGCCGCGAACATATGCAGACACACAACTGGGATTAGCCAGACCCGTCTTGGTACCAGGGCCTCTGCACTGGACTCTCTTCAACCCTTTTTAAGACAGGGTCTTGCTAAATTTCCTGGGTGGAATTTAAACTTTAAACCCTCCTGGGTGCTGGGATTATAGGTGTGTGCCACCACACCCGGGTAGCCAGTTTTTCTTTTTTTTTTTTTTGCAGAACCAGGGATCGAACTCACAACTTTGCACCTGCCAGGGCAGGCGATTAAGTCACTGAGCCAAACTCCTGGCCCTGGTTTTTTGAGGCAGGGTCGCACTATGTAGCTCAGGCTGGCCTTGCACTCGCATTGTAGCCCAAGCTGGCCTCGAATTCACAACTCTCCGCCTACCTCAGCCTCCTGAGTGCTGGGATTAAAGGTGTGCGCCACCACGCCCGGCTGTAGCCAGGTTTTTAAAAGCCAACTGTCTGGCCGCATGGACCAATCTCAGCACGACAGGGCCCTTTGGCCCTGCTTGCCTACATCTGCCTCCAGATTAGTGGTCCCTGTGTTCGGGCCAGAACTTTGCCTTATTTAACATGGGGGTGTGGCTCAGTGTGAACCTCTACATTTGATCCTCAGTGCTATACCCCCTCACAAAACTTCTTGTCTTTTTGAGACAGGGTCTTGATATGCAGCCTCCTGAGTGCTGGGATTACAAGCATGCACCACCACATCCAGTTTGAACACTTTTGATGCAGATTTCACAGGTACATTATCTTAAAGCTTTTTTTTTTTTCAAAAGCAAACTTCTGGTCAAACATAAAAACATAACAAAATTAGACACGCCATGACGACGTTTGAGAGAGGTGTTCCAAGTGTCTGGTGGAGACTGGTAGACACTGGCCTGGTGGCTATGCACAGTCATCTAGCGCTGAGAGGGAGTACCCAGCGCGCTGTCCTCACGCAGAGGGACATGGTCAGGCCGGGGCGCTGTGCAGGGCAAAGCTCTGGGGAGGGAGGAGGGGTGGCCAGCGAGGGCCTGTGCTGGAGAAGCCTGTGCTGCCTGCCTCGGCCCACCTGGGAAGCACAGGCCCAGGGCCTCCTTACACGGCCCCACTCACTGCTGGATCCCCAGTGCCAGCTCCTCGCGGGACTCCTGTGCTGTGGCCTGCCTTGGTGGCTTCCTGCTCCAAACCCCAACAGGACCCCAGTGATTCTGGGGAGAGGACAGGTTCTCAGGTGCTCTTAGGGCAGTCCCTACTTGCTAAGATAACCGGGGCTCGAGGAGAACGCAGTGACTCACTGGCTCAGTGTCTCCACAGCCACTCCATTTTCCTTGTTTTCTATCTGTACTTTGCTCTGTCTACCAATCATCAGTTTTTAGCCCTAGACCTCAAAGCTGGGACCTTGCACCAAGCACTTCCCTAATGAGAACCCCCCAGCCCTTGGCAGCTGCACCTTGGCTCTGCGGTGAGGTGACCCTGGGGGCCCCCAGGAACGGGGAGGGCCAGGTACCTCCGGGTGGCCGGGCAAACTGGAAGACGTGCACACGGGTGCCAGTGCTCCCGGCGTCAAACATGATTCCATAGAAGACTTCGTGAGCACGCGCAGCCGACCCTGCAGGGACGTGGGCTGCCCCGGGGACAGAGGACTGCGCCTGTGGGGCGGACACCCGGTGCCACTTGATGTAGGCGACGTAGATGAACAGGCCCACGCACAGCCCCAGGGGGTACGCCACCCTCGTCATCCGCAGGGACCCATGGCTGGGTATTTTTCTCATTTCTCAGTCTGCCCGGGACTGCACCGCAGCTGCTGGAGGGGAGGAGGGAAGGCTGTTAGGCTGAGAGGCACCAGTGTGCACCCCAAGTCGCAGGGTCCAGGGACAAAACACCCAACCAGAAGCCGGGATGCATCGCTCCTGGGTCAGAGGCTTCGTTCCATCCTGCAGGCAACCCTGGCAGGAGCAGCTGGCGCCGAGGGGTAAAACACCACAAGCCACCCACGCTCGCAGCACGGAAACGCAGGGAACTGGCGCAAAAACGCAGTGGCGGGATTACACTGAACTGAACAGACTACTACACACATAGGAAACAACCAACAAAATGAAAAAGCAACTGACAGAATGGAAGGAATATCTTCAAACTATTTAACTGATCTGGTAAGGAGTACATATTCACAAACAATTCAAACTCAGCAATACCAAAACATAACCTGATTAAAAAACAGGCAAACGTATGAGGTCTTGGGTTCAATCCTCAGGACCCCATAGAAAAAAAGGAAACACATTTCTCCAAAGGTGTGCAGATGGTCAAGAGGCATATGAAAAGTTCCTTCAATATCATTACTCTAGAGAAACACCAGCACCTGTAGGAGACCGCATCTGTCCACCCAGAGCTCCATAACCCACCCGCAGACCAGGAAGGCAGTGGAAGAGGCACTGATGGTGCCCCGCACCCAGGTGACAGCCACCAGGGAGGGGCTGTGTGGCAGGGGGCACAGCGAGCAGGCTGTGTTCACGCTAAGCCTGATGTGACAACAGGACATCAGTCAGTGCGGGACTGATGCCTGCGGAGATGCCAGGCTGGCAGGCAGCGCCCACGCTGAGACTTCAGCTGAGCTCAAGACGCACTGTGCGGCATGAGCTCACCCCAAGGCAGCTGCTGCCATCCTGCAGGCCTCCCCTCCTAGCTTACCATGACCCAAACCTTCACAGATGCTCATTAAAAGTGGCCCTGGTGTTTACAGAGCAATGGTTAACTGAAGCAGTTAACTCCAGGGATGAATGGCGAGGACACAAAGCAACGGTGACACCTTGTAGCCATGAGAGCACGTCATAGAGCCTGTGGCAGTGCCAGGCTGAGTACAGGTGTCCATCAGCTCGCAGGCTAGGCTGGGTCTCCACGAAATGTGTCTACCCACTAGACACCCCTGCTATGCCATCTCCTGTCAGGAGCTCGCAGGCTGCATCGCTGCTGCCTGCTCTCCCCCAGGGCGCCCAGGCCCCGCACTACCTGGAATGGGTGTGCCTGGGGCCGCACAGGGGCAAGGGAGCCGAGTCCCCAGCTTCTGCCCCTTCACATGCCCTAGAAACACACGCCAGCTTTAGCCAGTCAAGCAACACCCACAGGAACTCACATAATCACTGGAGCTACACGCCAGCAAGTGCAGGAGGACATCAACAGTCCAAAGAGGAGGTGCAGACAAAAAGAGCCGGGCCACAGGCTCCCTCCACATGGAGGCCCGAGTGTGTGCCAACTCCACTCCATAGTAAAGGGGTTCCTCACAGCCAAGACAC
Organism: Dasyprocta punctata; assembly: GCA_004363535.1. Lineage (NCBI taxonomy): Eukaryota > Metazoa > Chordata > Mammalia > Rodentia > Dasyproctidae > Dasyprocta > Dasyprocta punctata. The sequence goes on from RJWM01019443.1 coordinate 19,592, forward strand.
CTGCAGGAGGGCACCCCACACTCCGTGGGCCCTGCTGGCACTCGGTGTGGACTCCCCAGCCACCTAACAACCTCGGGGTCGTGTCCTTTACTGCAGTGAGGAGTGAGGCTGCAGGGAAGGGAAGCCAGCTAGGAAAGGGCACGAGGCTGGGCAGGAAGTGGGTGTGAGTTCACAAACAGAGGCTTGGCTCTGACTGCGGCCACGCTGACAGGTGTGGCTGGAGTCAGAGAGCTTGGTGTGGACCAGCGTGCTCTGCCAGAACCTGCTGGATTTCTAGAAGCTGGGATCAGGCCGGCTCCAGCCGACTCCAACTGGTGTGACCAAATGTGCTGGCTGGTTTCTTCCAGGTTTTCAGTTCAAGTGTAAGAAAGGGTTATGACAACAAACAACTGCCACCTATGCCAAAAAATGTATCCAAAAATAAAGCCCATCAGCAAACCTACATCCGTCCTCCCGGAAGATGTAAAACGACTTCCTAGCAAAAATTCATTGCTGATCAGCCCTGTCAGCACCACCTGCTCTCTTTCACCGGCCTGGTGGGGAGGCACAGCTCCCCACCTCTCGGGGTCCACACGGGAGTCTGGGAGGCAGAGCAACACACACCCCATGGGCCACCTGACTGCAGAGCAGGCCTAGAGGGACACAAGCAATTCGGGCTTGTAACAGTACCGTTGCCGGTTTTTCCAAAAATGTGTACACTGTTAACAGAATAGCGACACCATTCTGTCACTTGCCCCAAACGCTACTCCTCGGCGCTGGGGCACAGGGACAGCCCTGCACAGCATTCAACGTCCACCTCTCCCCACGGATACTCCCTCCTGAGGTCTGAGTCTGCCACTGACGGCTCTGGGCCAGAGGGGCCCTGCCTCCGCAGGACGAGGCGCACGGGCAGGGCAGGCCGGCGCGCATGCAGGACAGACACCCGGCGCTCACCGCAGGCGGCCGAGTCCAGCGGGTGCCACCCCGGCGAGGCGCGCGCCCACCCGGACCCACCCAGCATTGCAGGCTTTCTCCCCGCTCCTACGCCATCCGTAAAACCTCCCCTCCCGGGGCGCCCACTCTCCCTGCTGCGAATGCGTCCCGCGGAGCGAGTGCTCTCGGGTCCGTGCCGTCCACCCCGGCCCGGGTCAGCTCGGGCACAAGCACCCGCCCCGCCGCGGGGCGCAGGGCCGCTGCCCGGACGAGCTGCATCCGGGCGCAGCGCCGAATGAATGGAGCAGCGCACGGAGGAAGACGGACCGGCAGGGGCGCCCGGAGGCGGAGCCCGACGCCCGGGAGGCCCGCGAAGGCTGGGGAGGGCGACCGCGGCCGGGGCCGGGACCGCGCCGCAGACCCTGCCGACCCTCCCCGGCCGCGCGCTCACCCACTCGGCGCCCCGGGCCCCCGCGGCGGCGCAAGAAGAGGTCCCTGCTCCCGCCCCGCGGCCCGCGTCAGCGCAGCTCCACACGACCGGGCCGCCCCGCGAGCCCCGCCCGGCCCACGCGCCCCGCGTCACCCACCGGGCGGGGCGTCGCCGTGGGCTGCGCACGCGCAGAGCGCACGTCGCGGCCCAGCCGCGCAGGCGCAGTGCTGTTCCGGTCTGGCCGGGGTCTGGACCTCCATTTCTTGGTGACCCCGGGGGCGCGGAGCCTGGCCTTCCTGATGGCCGTGGCAGCTGGCGGAGGGTCTCTGTCTCTCCACATGTAAATGCACATTTTATTTCTAAGCGGATGCGTGACACGGAACGCAGCCACACCGAGAGGACAGTACGGTCCACACTCACCCGGTTTCCCAAAGCGTCCTGCCCCGCGGGGCTGCTCAGATGTCGGGGTCTCCGTCCCAGGTCGCCCTGGCAAGTGGGCTGCCGCGTGACGTCCGGGCCAGAGACTGCTCCTGCTTTCAACTTTGATATAACATTATCCATGCCTTATCTCCCCAGCGTTTGCAGTGATGCCCTCTGCCTCGCTCAGAATATTATTTGTGCCGTTTCTTTACTCAGTCAATACTTACAGAAACTTGTACATTTTGTTTTGTTTTTTTGAGACAGGTCTCACTATGTAGTTCAGGCTGGCCTTGAACTGGTGGAGCGCCTTGGCCTCCCAAGTGCTGGAGTGACAGGCGTGCACCACCATGCCTGGCTGAAACTTGTAAATTTTATTGCTGCCCCTGCACAGAGAACTAACTTTTGGCTTTGTTGAACTCCATAATGTCTTACTGTATATTTTAAAATTTCTTTCATTTTTATTGTTTTGTTTCCTTGTATTTTCAACTTTTCTAGTTTTAGCCAAGGGTTTATTTCACCAGTTTTCAGCTGGTCTTTTTCTAATAAACACATTTAAAACTTTGTTTCTTTCTAAGTACTACTTTGTCTCTATTCCACAAATTTTAGTGTACTGTATCTCTGTATTGTTAGTTTGAGTCGATACTGTGTTTCTGTATGGCCAGGAGGCGTGAGGGTGAAGTGCCCGCTGGGTCACTCGAACTGCGGTACTGATCCTCAGACACCCGCCCGGCTCAGAAGCCCGGGTCCCGGAGGGCAGGCCGGGTCTGCTTTCCTCCCTGGAAAGCTCCGGTAAGTACTCATTACACCCATGAATCTACAAATGAAGCTTAATAATCGCATTTTTTCTTTTGAATGTTTTGCTGTTTTCTCCAGCTGTCAACGCATCATCACATGACTCACGATTAACAGGCGCACAGTGGTGTCCAGCACGGCTTCCCAGGCACCCACTCCGCTGCCGTGGGACCACGGCTCCCTGTTCACTGGTACTGGCAAGAGGTGTTTTGTGCACACACAAGCATTTCTTTTTTTCTTTTTTTTTTTCAAATCTATTTTATTTAAAAGAGAAAGACAAAATTTCAAAAGACATCAATCGGGGCAACAATGGTACATGCGTTGTCATTCCCAAACCATTCACCCGGAGCACAAGACATCTGCATTCATTTGACCAAACAATACCAGTACAAATCTTTCTCTTCAGTGAACTCAGGGAAATAAGTAGTATAAGTGTCTTAGTTATCTTTTTTATGTATGTGTGTGTGTATATATATATATATATATATGATGTTTCTTTCAGGTTCTCAAACTAGTGAGACAGTACAATGTTTACACATGCATGTCTGATTTATTTCACTTATGAGTATGGTCTCAAGTTGCATCCATTTACCTATAAAAGGCTCCAGTTTATCCTTCTTTATGGCTGAGTAGTACTCCATTATATAAAAATACCACATCTTTTTTTATCCATTCCTCAGTTGATGGACATTTAGGTTGTTTCCAGGATCTGGCCATTACAAATTGTGCTGCTATAAACATGGGTGCACATACATAGCTGTGGTATGATGTGTTTTAATTCTTTTGGGAAGATACCCAGAAAGGGAATAGCTGGGTCAAATGGGACTTCCAATCCTAGTTTTTTAAGGAATCTCCACACTGACTTCCACAGTGGTTGCACCAGTCTACACTCCCACCAACAGTGGAGAAGGGTTCTTTTTCCCCACAGCCCCTCCAACATTTCTTATTGCTTGGTTTCTTGATAATAACCATTCTTTCTGGGGTGAGGTGGAATCTCAGTGTTATTTTCATTTGCATCTCTTGAATGACCAGTGCTGTTGAACATTTTTCCATGTATTTATTTGTTGTTTGTATTTTTTTTTTTTTTGGTGGCACCGGGGATCGAACTCACAGCTTTACACCTGCCAGACAAGTGCTTAAGCCATTGAGCCAAACTCCCAGCCCTGGTTTTTTGAGGCAGGGTCATACTATGTAGCTCAGACTGTTGTTTTTATTTCTTGGATTGGGTATTTAAATCTGGGAGAACTGATTTTTTTTGAGTTCTTTATAAATTCTCAATAGTAATCCTTTATTTGAGGGACAGCTGGTAAATGTTTTCTCCCACATTGTGGATTGTCTCTTTACTCTGTTGGTGGTTTCTCTTGCTGCACAAAAGCTTTTCAACAGGATGAGATCCCAGTTGTTAATTTTTTTCTTTTTTTCTTTTTTTTTTTTTTTGAGGCAGTCTCGTTATGCAGTTCAGTCTGGCCTTGAGCTCACTTTGTAACCCAGGCTGATCTTGAACTTGCGACAATCCTCCTGCCTCAGCCTCCCAAGTTCTGGGAACACCTGGCTTCCAGTTATTAATTCTTACACAGGCATTTCTAATATACTTTTTAATCACAATAGAATAGCTTTGCTCCAACCTTTTTGTTTAGACAGGTTCTCGTTATGTAGTTCAAGCTGGTTCTAAACTCACTATGTAGCCCAGGCCAGCCTTGAACTCACAGCACTCCTCCTGCCTCAGCCTCCTAAGTGCTGGGATTACAGGTGTGCAAGGCCACGCCTGGCAGCTCCAGCCTTATCAATTCCTTACATAGTTCTGCATTCACCTGCAAACATAGTATTTGGTGTCATTTGTTAAAGGCACACTAGGAGGCAGTACAGCACCACAAGAGAGGTGAAGCATCAAAACCACGATTTCACAAGGCTTGCTCGCAGGAGAGGTCTCCCAAATAGGCGCACCAGCATGCCTATTCTATTCACTTATTGAGACGAACTCTCGCCATGCTTCCCAGGGTGGTCTTGGGCTCCGGGGCTCGAGTGACCCTCCTGCCTCAACGAGGACCTCAGGCCCATGTCACCAGCCTGGCCATGGCAGTGTTGGGAAATTAATGGGGCTTAGCTGAGTTTAAATTCTGTGGCAGAGCTGGGCCGGGGGTCTGACGGGCACTCAGCCATGTCTAGTTCTTGCAGAGAGTGTCTTCCAGAGTGCGTCAGCGTGGCCTTGCCCCGGGCGTGGAACCTCAGCGGTGGCGATGAGACCTGGCGGTTAAGGTCCTGAGGCACTGTCCGCGCTGTCTCCACTCCCCGGGCTTTGGGAACAGATTGACTCTTTTCTTGCCCTGGGTCCTTACCCCACTTCTTTCTCCAGGCCCGGGCTGCACCCCAGCCTTCTGCTGGCTTCTGAGGGCTCCAGGAACAGCTAGGGCAGACGTGTGTGTTCTCTGCCCAGGCCGGCCCGGCCTAGTCCTGCCCAGTCCGTGTTCCGCAGTGGTCGTCTGTGTGCATTCTTCATTCAGCGGCTGCCCGAGAGAGCCCTGTCACCGAGGACGGACAGAGCAGATGCTTGCAGCTCCTTTAAAATTGAGCTCATTACTTCCAGAAAAGCACACACGTCTCCAGGGCTCAGTGGCTTTCACACACGTTCACACCTGTGTCACCAGCACCCTTAATGACACAGAGCCAGCCAGCTCCCGACACCCCTCCTGGCCACCCCTCCAGAACCCAGGTGTGACCCAGAGACGCTGCATGGGACGGCTGCCTGGGGCACTGCGGCAGGATGGACGGCCGGGAGCCTGCAACCCGTAGTGGTGACGGAGGGGATGCCGTGACTGTGCTGATCTCAGGCCACCGCCTGCCTGCTCACCTTGAGGTCCACACTCGTCTTGCACGCCTGCTGCCGCTCCCACCGTGTCCTTCACTGCGTGGAGCCTGGTACGTGACACCCTGTCCTCTGACCCCGAGGTCTCTCCCCAGCACGATGTTCTGGCCTGCTTGGCACCTGCCTGCTGAGGCAGGAGGATCTGAGTTCAAGGCCAGTCTAGGCACTCTAGTGAGACCTGGTATCAAAATAAAAGAAAAACATAAGAAGGCGAGGGATGTAGCTCAGTGGTGGAGTGCTTGCGTAGTGTGAGTGGGACTCTGGACTCATGCCTCGTATCTCTCACACACACACACCACATTTTACTGCTTATGTCAACAGTGTCTTTTCTTTTCTTTTATTTTTGGTGGCACCGGGGTTGGAACTCACAACCTCATGCCTGCCAGGCAGGTACTTAAACCACTGAGCCAAACTCCCGACCCTCGTTTTTTGAGGCAGGGTCACACTATGTAGCTCAGGTCGGCCTTGCACTCACATTGTAGCCCAAGCTGACCTCGAACGCACAGCGCTCCACCTACCTCAGCCAACGGTGTCTTTCAGAGAAAAAAACAAAGCAGACTGAAAGCTCTTTTCCTCTCCTCTTCCTTTCTGGCCCAGAGAGGACCCAGGGCCGCCGCTGCATTTGGTTGCCTGCCTCACTGTTCTTCACTGAGAAGAGTTCCTAGGTCCCTCTGCCTTTACAGCCCTGCCTTGCAGGGCGAGCCAGCAGCTCAGGGGGATTTCTCCGCCCTTCACACCGCACGTGTGCCAGCGTGGAGAAGAGGTGGGGTCTTTGGGGGAGATTACGCTGTCCCCTTGGAGGCGAGCCCTTCCCCCTCTTCCCCTGCCCCCTCCTCAGCACTCACCTCTGCTCCTCTGCTTTCTGCCCAGGGTCCAGAGCAGCAGGTGGCCCTCACAAGCAGCCTGAGCTCGACCTCCAGGAAGCCAAAATGAACCCCGTTACTTTCCAGCACCAGGGCAGATGTCTGAGATTCTGGGCTTCGAAAGAGAAAAACCTTCTTTGTCCCGTGGTGGCACAGGCTTTGGTCCCTGGCCAGCAGCTGCCGTTTGGGGCCTGTGGGGAAGCAGAGCTGTGGTGGGAGTGCACCAGAGCAGCACTGCTCGCCTCATGGCGGGCAGGGGCCTGATGTCCCCTTCGAAGGGCGCGTCCCCAGCAGCCCAACTCCTCCCAGAAGGCCCCGCACCGAGTGCCCACCAGCTCCCCAGCACCACGGTGTGGACCACACTGTCCACGCTGGCTGAAGCCGGCAGTCTCGGGAGTTCTGCCGCAGCAGTGGGAAGGCCTGAGGCACCTGAGGTTTGGCTGATCTGGCTTTTCTTTGCAGCTAAGTGCAGGCTGTGTGTGGTAGCTGACAATGCCAGAGAAGTGACGTTCTCAGCACACCTGTCAGGAGCCCCGTGACCCAGTATGCCTCATTGCTGGTGATGTAAACTTTGATTGCTTGGTCGAGATAGTTTCTGCCCGATTGCTTTGTTTTTACACGTGTACCCTTCAACTTTACTCAGCGAGACAATTATTATCTTCATTTTCCAGACGAGGAACCTGAGACACAAGACATAAACAATTTAAACAACTTATCTGACGTCATCTTCAAGGCCGGGGTCCCAGGCAAGGCTCTGGCCCCAGGCACGGGCTCTGCAAACCACACAGGAGGGAGTTGGGGCTGGCGGCTGTTGAGACGCCTGGAAGGGAGGACGACACCTGGTTCAGCAGAAGGGCAGAGGCAGTAGGCTGAGCCCGGGTCCCTCGCCATGTGCTGAGCCTGGATTCTCTCTCTGTGGCTGTGACTTGGTGCGTGGGGCCCCTGGACTCCAGCATCACTCCCTGGGTGTTTTTGCTGAAGACAACTTGAGACACTGATGCAAGCTGGTCTTCCTGTTCTGGGGCACCAGGGCTGGGCTGGCTCGAGGTCACCACTGCTTGGAGCCTCACTCTGAGGGGAAGCTCCATGTCACTGTTGCAGGGTTGCCAAATGCCCAGTGCAAGCTTCTTGGCTATGTCCACCACAGGAGCATGGTGCAGAAGGCACCATTTGTCATGAGCTAAAAGAGCTGCCTTGCTCTGGGGTGCGAAGCATGAGCTGGCCCTGCGGGAAGTCCCTGCTGGTTGGTGCCCAGTGACCTGGGCTGGTGAGGCCTCCCCATGCTTTACTGGGGCAGACTCACTCCTGGCTCTTTCTTCTCCCAGTCAATTATTTTGGCCCCTGCACCCCACCCCAACCTTAGGCCGAGGGGCTGGGGCTTCTACCTGCTCCTGTCAGCTCCCGTCAGCTGTGGATCGGGTGTTGACTCCCCTGTGCTTCTGGCTGCTGGGCTGTAGGCAAGGGGCCCTCTGGCTGAAAGCCACGCAGTGCAGACCCTGGTTCGGGTGCTGGAATTGAGGGCAGAAGGTGAGCTCGGAGCTGCCGGCCCACTTCAGCCCCTCCGCCCCATCTGGCAGGCGCCTGGAACACTGTATCTTAGTATGAAGAGGAGACTTAGAAACTCCCTGCTCATCCAGTCTCCCTCCAGATGGACAGAGGGAGATCGTGCTCAGATTCGGAAGCCTTCACTTACAGACCACACACAGAAAAGTCCTTATTAGTCACTGCTTTACTGCCAGTACCCGAGAGCCCTGAAAGAGAATGTGCACGTGAATTCACGTCTGTATGGGTGTAGATACAGTTGACGTTTGGACAACCTGAGTTTGGACTGTGTGGGACCACCTATCTGTAGATTTTTATTTTAGAGATTTTTTTTTTTTCGGCACTGGGGATCAAACTCACAGCCTCGCGCCTGCCAGACAGGCACTTACACCACTGAGCCAAACTCCCAACCCTAGTTTTTTGAGGCAGGGTTGCACTACGTAACTCAGGCTGGCCTTGTGCTCGCATTGTAGCCCAAGCGGGCCTAGAACTCACAACGCTCCTCCTACCTCAGCCTCTCGAGTGCTGGGATTAAAGGCGTGCGCCACCACGCCCGGCTTATTTTGGAGATTTTTGACAGTCTGAAAAGGGTTAAAGATGAACTGCGTAGTGTAGAAATATCAAAAAAATTAAGAAAAAGTTAAGTATATCGGAAACATAAATGATCATAATGACCTGTCATTTTCTACTGTGCTATATATACAATTTTCTAATTATATATATACATACATACTATTCAAAAAAGCCATTTGCATTTGAGGTGCATGTGCACAGCTGTGTGGAAGTGGCCTGCAGCCCTCCTGGCTGCTGCATGAGCCGGCGTGGCCGTGAGCATCTGCTTGCAACACCCACGCGATCGTCATTCTTCCCCCAGCGATCCGCGTCACGGTGAAAGGTGATCTCTCCGGGTCTGTGTATCTCGTCGTATATGGTATGTGTAACAAACCAAGTGTGTGTTAATTGACAAGGTTGTGGAGAAAAGAAAACTGTATGCTGTTGGTAGAAAGTATACTGGCACATCTTTTATGGAAAACAGTATCAAAAAATTTAAGATCCAGTAATCCACTACTGGTCTGTATCCACGGCAGCATCCTTCGCTGTGCTCAAGGTGCAGAACTGCCCCCGTGTCAGCAGCAGGCGAGGGGAGAAGGAGCCGGAGGTGCCCGTGGAGTGGGGTGCTGTTCAGCCCCAGAAAGACTCCTGCCATCTGCAGCAGCATGAATGAGCCAGAGAATTTAAGTGCAATAGACTGGATACAAGTCCTATATCCTGTATCTCTATGCTGCTATGACAAAATACCTGAGACTAAGTCATTGATAAGGAGCAAAAATGTATTTCTTCCTGTTCTGAGGTCAGAAGGCTGAGATGGAAGTGATTGCCTTGGTGTTTGATGAACCTGTGCAGGACCGCCTGGATGACTCACCTTGAATAAAGAGCAGTTATCTCCATCTTGGCTAAACCTGGCCCTCTTTCCACGTACTGACATGTGCAGAGCTGGCTAGGACTTTTCCTTATCCCTTCAATGGGTTTTAAGCAATACAAATCACTGATGTGCAGTCTTTGAAGCAAGGCGACGGGTCAGTGACCCTGCCCTGTAGCTCCCAAAAGACCTGTGGGAGTCTGTCAGGAGGGAGAGCCACACGCCATGCTGAGAGGAGAGGCTGTGACTTCCCAGGGCAAAAGAGATGACCGTCAGAGCTGAAGCACTGGTCCCAGAACACTGGATACCATCTCGAATTGCGTTGTGCAGATGACTCTCTGCACATTGCAGAGGTGATTTCTGGCCTCCTACCCAGCCCAGCTCACAGCACTCATGTGCTTCCTGCCACTGTCAGTCACTCGTCCTCGAGCCACTCCCTTCTCCACGAACTAATAAAACCTGGGTTCAGCCCTGGGTGGAGGCCTTTGTTCTGGTGAACCATCACCCTTGCTGGACTTAGGAACCCCTTGGCGTCCCACAACTATAAGTATGCCTTAATGTCCGTATTCATACCATGGGCTGCGCTGGAAGTGGTAGACTGGAATTAACTCCCTAGAATCCCAACAACTTTTCCATGCAAATACAAACATAAACTCCCCAGACCAAGACAAGGACCCAGCCTCCCGCTTCTAGGGTGGTGACGTGTTGCTGTCCCCAATGCCTGAACACCGTGATCTCAGTGTCTGGAGGCAAGAGGGTGCTGCCTTTCTAACAAGTATTGGGGGGCTCCTGTTGGCCAGGCAAGGCCCCTCCTCTGAACGCTGTTGTTCAAACGTGGAGCCTCAAGCCATCATCTCGCTGAAGCGGAGTGGAGCGTGGCGCCCAGGACGATCCTCAGTGGGGCTGAGTTCGGTCACGCAGCACGAGTGAGCGTTGGTGCCTGGCCGACACCACACTGTTCACCCTCCTTTTGCTGAGGGAGACTATGTCATATTTGCCGCCAGGTGTGGCCTTTCCTGCAGGGACCCTATTTGTGGAAATGAAAAACACATCTAGCGCTCGTGGGCTTAGAAGTGGCTACTTAGTTTGGTTTCATTGGAAACTGTGCTCTCCTTGTTAGAGCCAGAGGGGTGCACTGAAGACTTGGTGATTATTAAAAAAGCAAAGGACAGTATGATGTTTCAGGACCTCACGAGCTGAGAGAAGGGGGCACTGTTTTTATTTAACGAGGTTCCAATCGGATGCACGTGTGACCAGCACAGGCGGTGATGACTGTGGTGAGGAAAGCTGCGGTAGCCCTTGGTGCCCAGTGATGCGAGATGGAGAGGGAACGGCTGCTGCTCCTCTGCACTGGGGTGCACACACGTTCTCACACGCTGGGGAGTTGAGTGTGATGTCACACCCTCTCCCAAGTCTCCACGAATGCATTGGCCAATGCTGTGCAGGCTGGAGTGCTCAGGGCTGAGGACAGGATGCTGGGCACTGGGTTTGAAATGCACTGGGAATTCAAGGAGCTCAGTGTGGACGAGGACCCTGCGTGGGATGAAGCCGGTGCGCTGCGTGGCCATGTGCAGCGTGAGTGTGGCTCTGCGGGGCTCACTGGGGATCCCATCGGCTCTGCTACATATTTGAAAAGTTACACAGCAAAATGTGGGGAAGTGTGGGTTACCATGAAGTCATGATGTGTTTCAGTTGTTTGCATTTCAGCAGCAAGTCCTGTTAGTAATTACTATGTATTGTGCATCTATAACAACAGTATAAATTTAAGAAAATTAAAGTATGATAACAAACAAAACCCCGAAATACAGGGTAGTGAGGTCGTGCCACCCACAAGATAACTGAGGGCTCATCCACAATGTTAACTCATTGTCAAGTGTGGCCTGGTGGTGGGACCCAAGTTTAACCTGGATGAAGGACTTTTAATTTCAGTTCGAGAGTGTAACTCAGAATTGCACTGGGTTTTGTGCAAACTGAGATGTTTATATAAACTCTGGGGCTCTCCGGAGGCTGAGTTTGCTGAGGCCTTGATGGTGTGGCCCTGTGTCTCTGCCAACTGCAACAGGGACGTGCATTCTCCTGGGGAGGAGCGGGGAGGCCCACATGGCTGCCCACTCTGCCTTGTGGTTGCAGGGACAAAGCTTAACACTCACTAGCGCGGGTGACAGTCCCTCCGAGCTCTTTCTATTCATGGCTTCAAATTCATAATTAGTTGCTTGAAAAACGAGCCAATCTGTCTCCTGGACAGGAAGAGCTGTGCCCCAAGCCAATCGGTGCCCTGATTCCGGCCACCTTGGGAATTTTCGGAGTCTCACAGCCCATTTAAGTCTCCCAGTCATGGTGTCTCCTGAGCAGGGAGGTCATGATTGTTAACTAGGGGCCCCCGGAGACCCATACGCTGACGATGCCACACCGCGTTGGCTGGCCGGGCCAGCGGCCGCCTTTGTCCACCCACATGGCCACTCTATTCTTCTCTGGGGCCCGGCAGCTGGCTCCAGGCAGCGCAGGCCTTAACCACCCGGGGAAGGCGTGGCCACTGCCCCCGGATGGCTGCCCCCAAACAGCTCTTTTGTCTGCCCAGAAGGCATCCCAACTGCCCGCTCCCAGCTGTGCGCATGGAGGGGAGGGCTGTCGTTGTGCATGGCATGCTGCCGACCAGCAGGAAGCCATACGAGGACAGGTCGTTTGGAAGCTGCCCCTTCCGTGGAGTGGAGTGGGCAAGGGATGTAGTGGAGGACAGGGCAGGGGCTCAGGGAGCAGCACTGAACCAGACACAGTTTAATTCGGGGATTGGAGGGATCGCGGAGTCCAGACGTGGGCTCTCAGGCCTGCCACACACGTCTCACTCCCCCGGAAGTACCCACTCGATGACGTGGAATTCTACAGAAATTCCAGGGCCCCTGCGTTTAACAGCTGTTGCTGGGAGAAAACTCATGGCATCGTTCTGATTTATACGTCTGCTTCTCTGTGTTCTGGGGGCATTGAGAGCTTCTGTCTCAGAGCTTCTGAGGTTTGGGAAACCAGCCGATGGTGACAGCCACAGTGTTGCCCAGCACATATCCCCGGCCGGCCTCATTCTGTCGGCTGAATCTGTCTCCGTACAATATCTGACAACCACCCTCGGTGGCTGAGAGTATTACCCATGTCCCCGGGATGGGGAAAGTGAGGCAGGGGTTGAAAGCCAGTCCACACACATAGGGGCCCAGCCTGTGAACCAGCGACTCAGGACCAGCCCACGGGCAGAAGCTAGCTGAGGTGCCCCAGGCTGCTCGCTCCTGTCCCTCTGCTGGTGAGCCTCAGCCTCGGGGGTCCCCAGAAGGAATGTCCACTGTCTGAGACCCGCAGGGCCCCGTCTGGGAGCCGCGGTGATGCTCAGCTGCTCTGGGCACCTGGCCCTTGCCCAGCCCCTTGGCCCTTCCCCTGGTTCTGTGGCCTTCGGTGAGCTTGTGGGGCAGCCGTCCTGGTGTGGACTCTGCCCTGGCCGTGTCTGGTGCCCGGCAGACAGGATGCGAAGGGCAAGCCCCCTTCGTCTGGGGAGCGCTCAGACTCATTCCCGAAGCCCTTCATGGGCTCGAGACAGTGGCAGTGATGGCGAGGCCTCCCAGGGAACCCTGTGGGGCGTCCCACCTGCAGTCTTGGTCCAGCCGCCCTGCCTCTCTCCCCAGGCAGCAGCTCACGCCAGCCTGGCAGGCTCTGCAGTCTGGCGGCCAGCGGCCTCAGAGCTGCTCGTGCTGGGCTGTGTGCCAGCTAACACCTCCAGAAGCTGCGGAGAGCAGGATGGCCTGGAGGGTGTGGCTGGGGAGTGTCACCCTGTGTCTCTCCGCACTGGCCCTGGGGCCTCCCAGACCTCTCTCCCTCGGGTGCCCGGCCCCCCAGACAACACTGCCCAAGACTCTGAGGACAGCGAGCCGTCCAGGGCCCCTGGAGGACAGAGCCGGGGAAGCCAGTGCTCCCTCCTGGGTTTCATCATGTGAGGGGCCCTGGTACCCCTTCCCCTCCTGGGTGCAGCTGGGCTGTGCCAGGACCAGGAAGACCCGTGGGTGCTGTGAGGTGCTGTGCCTCAGGGTGGCCTTGGGGCTGGCAGGCATCCTTTCCCTTGGGCAGGCCTGGGCACTGAGAGGGCGCAGGAAGGAGCTAGGGAGGCTATGGGCCCCGGGTGCATGGTGGCTCCATCCCCTGAGATGCTGCTGATGCCCCGTGCCAGCTGACTGACTGTGCAGCATCCCAGCCTCAGTTTCTCCTTCTGTGAGCAAACAGGGCCATGTTACAGTGCACACTAAGGCCCAGTAATGCATGCGTGGACTGCAGGGTGCAGAGTGGGGCCCTGTCGCCCTACAAGGACCTGGCCCCCAGCGCTCCCATCTCACAGTGCAAAGCTCGGCCTTGCACGCTGCAGGGCAAGCCCAGCGTCGGCTCCCTGAGTGCGAGGCTCAGCTGCACAGGCAGGGGTGCCTTGGGTGGGGTGGCCTCTCCGATGGCTCCTAGCTGTGGAGCAACAGCCGTTCATCCCTGGGCTCTTTCAAAGAAGTTGCTGGACAGAACGTCCTTGGAGAACATTCTGTTTCTTTGAATCTCAAGTGTGTGATCTGCTTCCTTTGAGAGGAAACCTGACCGTCGACCTCATGGTGATCGGATCCTCTGCCCCTGGTAATTCATTGTTTATTTATACCACAGTCCCATAATGTCACAAAGTTTGCCCCAAACTCCTGGTTCAAGTGATCTTCCTGCCTCAGCCTCCCGTGTAGCTAGGACTACCGGTACGTGCCACCGTGTCTGGTTTGTCATTTTTGTTCAAGCACTATCATGTTCTTTTCTCCCAGGTGCCCGGGAGAACTGTTCTTTTGCTTGCAAAGATTAATCATTTTATGGGACACGTCCTGGCACTGGTCACCCTGGGTTGAGAGTCTCAGGCCACACTGTGCCCTCTCAATAAGCAGATTCTAGTCTTTGTATTTGCTTCCTTTATTTCAGAACATAGTTCTGCAATTACAGGTTTCAGAGTTTGTTCTGCTTCTTTACATTTTCCCCAGGTACTCTCTTACCCGTACGCTGAATCTTCTTGTCTGCTTGTTGTTCTTTAATAACTCTTTTTCAGCTCCTTTTTTTGCCTGCTGTGTTTCCTGACAGGTGTCCCCCAAGGGCCACATGCTGAAGATGAGGTCCTGCACTGTGGAAATTCTCCGTGTACCAGCGGCAGTGGGGCGACTGCGACTCATGAGCTCCGCCCTTGACTCATCCTGGGAGGTCGGTGTCTGAGCGACTGTGAGCAGTATACCGTTGCAGGCTTTACAGCTCACAGGGCCGTGAGAACACACTGTAAGGGTCCCCGCCTTGACCTTGGCAGGGTCCACCACTCCAGGAAGGAGTAAGTAAACCAGAATGTGTCCAGAGGGGCTCTGGAAATGACCTATGTGGATTGAAATTAATCTTTTTATTATAATGAGCGCACAGTATAGAAAGGCAGAAACATAGGTAATAAGAATACAGAAAAAAGAAAATGTCAATATTCTTACTACCTAGAAGTTATCACTTGCACATTAGTATGTATACTTCTAGAATTTGAAATAATATAATGACAGTTAAAATGGCATGCAAACATGCAGTGTGAAAAAATAACCAGCATGAAAAAGTCATACCTGAAATATGATACCGAATCACATAACTATGCATGCATTGGAAAATGCTGAGATGCAAAATACCAGACACATTAGTGAGGGTTATTTGTGGACTGAAGGAGACTTACAGGTGGCTCTTATTTTCTTATTTTCTGTATTTTCCACAGTAGGCACAGGAGGCACAGGAGGCTTTTATAATCAGGAAAAAGTGGATCACTTTAGAAAGTAATTATAGTTATTTCAACAGTGGGATGCAATTGTGAGTGGAATCAGATTAACAGCTTATTTTGTGTCTGATGATTATGTGGCTGCATTAGGTTGTTTCAGGTTCTCCTCCCTCAAGGAAAATCAAATCAGATTGTGATTTTACTCCCTGACATTAACACGTGGCGTTACAGGCGCACTTGTGTCACATGGTCAATTCATCGGCAGAAGGATTATGCCATCAGGGAATAGATGTGAGATTCCCAAGGTACTTTGCTTTAGTAATCAGGACTTTATTTATCTCTAAGCTAAAAGAGGGGATTGAATTCTTTAACGATGATCATGAAATGCTTTTAGGAAGATTCTCTTCCCATTAAACAATTTCTTAGAGTAGCAGTAAACCCTGAAGCCTGCTCGCATCCCGGGAGCCTGCAGAGGGTGGGAGGGTGGGTTCCCTTCACCTCAGATCCATGGGAAGAAAGCCACGGGACCCACGAGGAAAAGCAATAAAGCTGGCCCAGGAGTGTCCATGCTAGGGGTGCCACACAGGCAAGGTTCCCCGGCCCCAGCAATGCTGCTTGGTGAAGAGACTGCACCCCCAGCCACCAGTGTTCCCGATGTACCTGAAACCCGCATCCGAAGTTAAAGCCAGTCCCCGGGGTTGTGCTGCTGCAGCTTGGTTATGCCCGCATCGGTCCGTGTACAGGCGGGTGGCTGGTTTCCTGGATGCGAATGGGGCTTCGGGGAGGAGGCACCCAGACCCCCACTGCGCTCACCCTGGGGCTCTGAGGGACCAGGATGTCCCTTATCTCAGGCCACTGTGCGCACGCTGTCGGGACGTGACAGTGGAATTGTCACCCAGGAAAGAACCCCACTTCTCAGGGCAGTGGTGCTGGGCCAAGGAGAGGATGCAGGGGGCCGGGGAAAGGAGTGTTTGTGCTGGCTCCCGGGGTCACCGCCTGGGTCCCCGGATCAGGAGCCACCCAGAGAAACAGCCCACGCTGGGTTCCGTGTTGAGAACACAGGACCAAGACGATGCAGGTTCCAGCCTTGACCCTAGAATAAGCCAGGAACAGATACTGGGGGGCATCACTCTTCACTCTTCCCCTCAGAAGCCACACGGGCCAGGTTTGCGGTGGGCAGCGCCTCCACCCACACCTGGTGGGGTAAGAGACCGGTCAGGGCACTGGGGAGGACGAACCTAAAGGTGTCAAAGTCCATGGAGTCAGAGCTTCGTATCCACGGCCATGAGAAGCGAAGGCACCAGGAAGTTCTGTGAAAAGCTCGCCCTCCACACAGGGACCAGGCTGGGTGCGGGGCAGGAAGAAGCCCAGCAGCTGGGCATGGCCGCTCTGTGCCCATCCCGGGCTCCCTGTCACGGGCCTAGTGCCTGCCTTGTCTCTGATGCAGGCAGTGCGGCCTGAGCTCTACCTGAGCCGGCATGGTAGTGGGAACCCTGGCGTGTGCACCATGAGCACCACGGACCCAGATTTATGGCACCACATGAGGACGTGGGCATGGCTGGCTCTGGACACGACTGGGCGGCTGTGTCATGGTGTGGCCTGGGGATGGCTTCCCGAGGGCAGATGAGGTAGGTGTGGGAGCCCTGTGGGCGCATCCCGTGTGGAGGGAGGAGCTGCACTTGTCGGGCAGGGGTGGACAGGCGGTGACCAGAGGAGAGCGAGAGGTGGGGAGTGAGGGGACGGGGCTCAAGTGTGGCCGGCAGGAGACGTCGGCTGCGTGGGCAGCACTGGAGAAGGACGGGGAGGCTCCTGACACAGGACGTGAGGCAGTGTAAAGCTAGGTGCCCCGACTGGACCTTCACAGGCTGTGTTCATACGTCAAGTTATCATCCTGCATCCCATAAATATGTACACTATTTTAAATACAAAAAAGGAAAAAATTACAAAAATAAAACCATGTCCTTAGCAAGCAGAAACAACAACTACCACGGATCTCTCTGTTGGTTCTTTCACTGAAGAACCTGGCTCCATGGGCCGGCTCAGTGTGCCAAGGACGACCTGACATGGGGAAACCTTCCGGGAGCTCCCAGGTAGGACAGCCTGACGCCCTGGCATCAGTCCCGTCTCGCTTTCCTGGTAGTGTGTAGAAGGAATGTCAGCAGCCTGGGGAGGCAGTGGTGACGGCAGTTGGGTGCACAACTTGGACCCAAGCTGTGGGGACTTCAGTCTTCACCCCAGTGCTTTCTAGGATAGCACATGGGGTCCTGCTTTGCCTGGGGTGCTCATCTGAAAAACAAAGGTAATAATAAAAACACCTCCCTATTGGGCTGTTGTGAGGATTTAAGTGAGGTAATTATCTCTGAAGTCCTCAAGACAGGGCCTGACACTCAGGAAGCAATGCATAAATATTACTGTAGTGACTTTGCAAAAGCTGGTGGAAATGTAGATGCAAAATACCACTATAGTCTGAGGTTTTTAGTGCACACCTCTTAAAATGGACAGACATCAAGAAGACAAAAATAAGCAGAGCCCTTGAATAGCAGAGATCACACCATACAATAGACACAGGTCTATTACCCATTAGAGGGTACACACGATCGCCAGCCATATGTAGTTTAGTGCCCAAATCAAGACTTTGTATGTGAAGTCACAAAGAAATTGACAAAAAATTTCCAAAGATAAAAATTGTGACATAGGTCACATTTACTGATCACTGTGCAGTAAAATGAGGACTTAATAATTGAAGATAACACACTGGCCCATAGACATACTTAGAAATTTTCATCTAGAAGTAAGTGTACAAAGATGCATGAATAAGTTTCATTGCTAGCAATAGAAAAATGCAAAATGCTAACATTTTTCATCAGGTGCAATGACAGTGTCACAGCCAAAACACAGAATGCCAAGTAACAACTCCAAAGAATGAAGTGAACTGGATGTGGTGGAAAGCACTTAGGATCCTAGCTACTTGGGAGGCTGTGGGAGGAGAACCATTTGAATCCAGGAGTTTTAGGCCAGCCTGGTCAACATAACAAGATTCTACTCTTGAGAAAAAAGAGAAAGAGATAGCTTTATAAACAGAAGCAATGATGATGTCCAAGTTTGAAAAATAAAGTGCAGTGATATACTGTGTGATAAACTGAATATAGAACGAACTCTTCAGTGCCTCTGTGGAGTGAGGGACCAGAATTCCAGTGTCTCCATGAAACACAGGACCAGCATTCGTGTGTCTCCATGGCACATGGGACCAGCATTCCAGTGTCTCCGTGAAGTGAGGAGCCAGCGTTCCAGTGTTTCCATGGAGTAAGGGACCAGCATTCCAGTGTCTCCATGGAGTAAGGGACCAGCATTCCAGTGTCTCCATGGAGCGAGGGACCAGCATTCCAGTGTCTCTGTGGAGCGAGGGACCAGCATTCCAGTGTCTCCGTGGAGCATGGGACAAGCATTCCAGTATCTCCGTGGAGCGAGGGACCAGTATTCCAGTGTCTCCGTGGAGCGAGGGACCAGCATTCCAGTGTCTCCGTGGAGCATGGGACCAGCATTCCAGTATCTCCGTGGAGCGAGGGACCAGCATTCCAGTGTCTCTGTGGAGCATGGGACCAGCATTCCAGTATCTCCGTGGAGCAAGGGACCAGCATTCCAGTGTCTCCGTGGAGCATGGGACCAGCATTCCAGTATCTCCATGGAGTGAGAAAGCAGCATTCCAGTGTCTTTGTGGAGCATGGGACCAGCCTTTTAGTGTCTCCATGGAGAAAGAGTTATAGCATTCTAGTGTTGTCTCTCTCTTTCAGAGCAGGAAATTGAAGCTAAGAAAGGCTGAGCAGTCTCTCCTGGTCACAAGCTTGTGCCAAGTGTCATCCTGCAGTTGTTATTTCCATTACTGCCACACCATCCTCCCCTGAAGGTTCATTGTGTTCCCAGCATCTGACCAGAGGAGCCTCAGGCTGCATGGGGCTTCCAGATGGGCCTGGCCCAGGGGGCTTCAGGGCTCTCTTGTCTTTGCTGGACTGTGCCACAGGGTTGGCCAGGAAGGAGCAGCTGCCCTCACGTTCCAGGGGTGGTGGGGGACTGGACTATGCAGAGGGGTGTGGGCTCTAACTGGGACCAGCAGCAGAGATGCAGGTGGCTGGTGTGGATGCAGGCATCATCGCGGCTATATGAAGGGAGTGGAACCTGTGCCTTGGGATGTCCAAACAGGTGACTGCAGAGAGGACACTGGGCCTGGACACGGTGAACTCGGGCTCAGCTTCCAGGACTGGGGGGCTGACAGATGGGTGCAAGTGTGGGGCTCTACCTGTGTGGGACTGAGGCGAATTCCATGTACTTGATGCTGAGAGAGGAGGATGGTCTCTTGGTCCCTGATGGCCACTTTGACAGTGACTGCAGGAGGCCCCAGCCACAGAGGCGGGCTGCGATAGCATGATGCTGG
>RJWM01019444.1:0-39086 GCA_004363535.1 Dasyprocta punctata
TTTGCGCTCACGTTGTAGCCCAAACTGGCCTTGAATTCATAACGCTTCTCCTACCTCAGCCTCCCGAGTGCTGGCATTAAAGGCGTGTGCCACCATGCCTGGCTCTCTCATAATTTCTTAAAGTATATGTAAAGTAAGGGTTTTTAAAGTATCTTTTTTAAGTATAGGTATTTATTGTCATGTATTTTATTCTTACTACTTTTTTCTGTGTCCCATATATTTGGTACATTGTATTCTTCTTTTCACCTTGGTTGAGATAGTTTTTAAATTATCTTTCAGTTTGCTCTGACTTAACCGTTACTCAAAAAGGTGTTAGTTTCCATGTTCTAGTGTATTTCCCCATTTTCTTACTGCTATTGCTTGCTAATTTCATCCCACTGTATTCAGAATAGATACTTGAAATAAATTTTTCTGGGTATGCTTTTGGTCTTTTCTTCCCCAATACAGGGCCTCACACATTAGGCAAACTCTCTGCCATTGAACATTTCCAACTGTTGTGTTTTTGTTTGTTTGTTTGCTTTTGTTTTGAGGCAGGGTCTCACTAAGGCACCCAGGCTGGTCTGAAACTTGTGATCCTCCTACCTCAGCCTCCCAAGTATAGTTCCTGGCATTACAGACATGCGCCACTATGCATGGTTGATCTTAAATTTATTGAAGCTTATTTTGCAACCTAACATGGGATCTATCCTAAAGAACGCTTCAGGTATTCTTTAGGAACCTAAAAGAACTGAGGCTTAGATGGATTCTTCTGATGTTAACTGAGAAGTTCTGTATATATCTGTTAAGTCCATTTGGTCTATGGTATTTTCCAAGTCAGCTATTTATAATTTTCTGAGGTGTTGAAGTCTTATTTTACTGGCTTCAATTTTTTCCTGTAGGTTTGTAAATATTTGCTTTATATATTTTATACAGCATAGTTCTGAAATTTTTTTTATCCATGTAACCACTCTGCCTTTTGATTGAGGCATTTAAACTACTTATATTATAATTAAATTATAATTACTGATAAGGGGTTGCACTTGCCATTTTTTTAGTTTTTTTTTTTTCTTCGTTGGTCTTTTTTACAATTTCATCTTCTGTTGCCTTTTTGTTTTATTATTTGATTTTTTAATAATTATTCATTTTGATTTTGTTCTTTGTCATGTGTCTTTTTCCTTGTGAATAACTTGAGGCTTGCATAAAACATCTCCTAGTTATAACCCTCTATTTTCAATTGATAGCAGCTTAATTTCAATCACATTCGCAGTCTCTACACTCTCACTTCTCCCTCTTTCATGTTCGGGTAGTAAGAGTTTGCTTGTTTTTGCATTGCATCACCATTAGCAAATTCTTATCTTTTAACCAATGTATTAGGTTAGGAGTAATTTACATGGCACCTTTACTCTTTTTATGTTATGCTGTTTGTCCATATAGTTACCATTACCAGTGAGATCTGTGCTTATATAAGCTTTCACATTGTTATTTAGTATGGTTTAGTTCAAGTTGCATGGATCCTTTTTCTGTTAGGTAGGTCTGGTGATAATGAATTTCCTAAGCTTTCGTTTGGTTCTTTTTTTAATGATTTCTGTCATTTTGTTAAACTTCTAATTTTGTTCAGGTATTGTGCTCCCAACTTCATTGAACTGTATTTCTGTATTATCTCATAGTTCATTGAGCTTTTTTAAAGCAATCATTTTGAATTCTTTGTTAGGCTGTTCATAGGATTATTGGAAATTTATTGTTATTCTTTTGATAGTATTGTTTCTTTAATTTTTCAAGTCCCTTGTAGCTTTGCATTGGTTTTTGACCATGTGAAGGTTCAGGTAGTTCTTGCATACTTTACATACTAACTATGGTGGGAAAGGCTTTCACCTTGAGGTGGGCCTGAGTGTGCTAGATGGGGTAGGTGTGCAGGCTCCCCAGGCTAGCACATGGTCTTGTGTGACCCTATAGTGAAAGGTTTCTGCCCTAGTACAAGTTATTGGACATTATGGCAGTGGTCTAACATGGTAGAAGGCCAAAGCAAAAATGACACTTACCCTGATGACTACTTCCTCCTCCTTCCCCTTCAGCCCTGATTACAACTTCCTCTTTCCTTTCCCTGTGCATGCCAAGAGAATTCCAATCAGTTCCTCGCACATCATCAATGCCCACCCCAAGTACTGTTTCTGGTCAGAAGCCATAAAACCTCCCGCCATGTTTATCTCTGGCAGAGGAGAAAGCCCAACCCCACGAGTTGTGCACTCCTCTCTGAGTCCTCAATAAAGCTATTTTTTTCCTTTCTTTATTCTTCTCTATTGCATTGAAAAACCCTAACATATAGTACTTGAACTTGAGGTGGTGGGGGAGGGATGTACAGCAGTATCTCTATCCCTAAGGAGGGAGGCATATTGGTGATTTTGGTGCTGGGGAAAGTTCAACAGAGGCTCAAGCCTAGGGTATTATATCAATGTGGCCACAGACAACTTTATTAGCTTTGACATATAAAACTGAATATATTTATTCCATTATTATCAATATCTGGTGAAAATACTAGCTCCCATCCATTAGGAATATACTTCATAAACTATGATATATCATCATAAACATAATATTACTTTTCCTTTATTAATCATATTCAGGTAGACAATAATAAAAGAATTCTTTGCGGGCCACATCTCTGTAGCAGTATGATGAATAGTAAATGCAAATGTTTGTTAACTATTTGATGGATCCTGGATTTCATCAATTTTTTAAGAAGTGATCAACTGAGAAAACTTTTAATATCTTTCTGCCCTATCGACAGACAGTCTTGTTAAATCATCACTAGAATACGAACAGTGCTTCAGAGCTAGGTAATCCCAGTATTTGCAAGGCTGAAGCAGGAGGATCCTCGTGAGTGTGAGGCCACCTTGGGTCAAGGTCAGCCTAGACCACATAGTGATACCCTGTCTCAAAAACAAAACAACAAAACAGAGATTACTTTAAAGACTGAAGAAAAATATAGGTATTTTAGATAATTACTTAATAAAATATTGTTTTTCTAGATTCAGTGCTATTTTTCCTTGTTATGGATTAGAAACTGGTGGTCAGCTTAGCACCAGCTGAATTAATTCAGCTGGTGTTGAGTAAACATGGCCCACCTGAAGAAAGTTACCAGCATAAATAGAGAAGAATGAGGTGTTGTGGGTTCTTTCAAGAGTTGCTGTTTCGAGCCGCTGGTTCTCCTGGAGGTACTGTCATGCTGGCTTCCTCAACATGGATTAGGCCCTTATCATTGGAGGAGCTCGGGACCTCATTAGTGAGAGTGGCTGTGGTTCACGTTGTGGGAGCCCTGCTCCTCACATTGTGCATTGCTTCCTGGCTCCGGAGAGGAGGCTGTGTGCTGGAGAAGCTTGTCACGCTGGGCTTCCTGACCTGTGCTCGACTGTTCTCATCGTCGGAGGAGCGCAGGACCTCATTGCCGCTGAGGATGGCTGTGGTGCTCTTCAGGGCAGCCCCGCTTCTTATTTTGAGCATGAATTCTCGGCTCCTGTGTGGAACCCTCAGCCCACTGCACAGCTCCTTCACCCCGCTGGCATAGACTTTCTAATTCCACTGCTGACCTTTGGCTTTCCCGTCACAGAACCGTAAAATATACAGGTGTGAGTCCTTATTGTGGGCTCTTAGATTTCCAGTTGGATTTGTGGGAGGCATTGCCATGCGTTTTGGGTCTTTAGTTGGACTCTTGCAAGACATTGCTGTGGGATCCAGGCCCTTGGCTAAATATCCTGGGTCTTAGTGTTGTGGACAGATTTTCCTGCACTTTCTTGTGTTTAACTCTGGGTGACTATTACGAAACAGTATTACAAACCCTGTGTCCTTTATGCAGTTGTTCTCCCTGTAACCCCTGACTAGAACATTCCCGATTTTCAAATTTCTATGTTAGTAAGATTATTTTCTAATTCTAAACCCATGTTTTCCTTAACTAATTTTGTATTTGAAAATTTGCATTCTTTTCCTTAAATGGAGTCCCATAGAATTATATAAACTTCAAACCTTTAAATCTGATTTATGTTCCAAATTCATTTGTGGACTATCTCCTTCTTTTCAAGCCTTTTTATTTTCACAGACTCTTAAGGATTTCACCAATTACATGGTGCCAAATTGGCTTTAGGCTTGTGGATTACATTCTTGCTGGCTATACTTTTAGATTTTGAAGATCCAAAGTTTTAGATCACACATGGAGGGGTATTCAATATTCATACTAAATAAATAAATACAAGGGAACAGAGGCTTCTCTTAGAAAGGGATAGGTCATCTTGTTAAAACAGAGAAGCAGTATAATAAAATGACTAACATAACTTAATAGTCTTGGTTCTGGCCATTTCCTGGTTCAGGAAATTGAGGAGAAGGCACAGTTATTTGAAAAACATCCTTCAATCTTGCCATGCAAAGGAGACAAAGAAGAATAAGGGGGAAAAAAAGGAATTAAACTGAGGGGAACTTGAGAGATTAATAGAAAAATGAAATCACTAGGCTTTGGTCAGAAAGAGAAAATATCACAAGGGAGACAGATCTAGTTCTAACTCTTCTTCAAATGTGTCTTTAAAATGGGAGTGATATTTTGTACTTATCAAAGGAAAATTGTGCTGGTTTCTACTGGAATTTACTGAGGAAAGAAAGGCAAGGTAGAGAAAGGCTTGCTTTCTGGAATAAACTTCCTGAGAAGAGATAGAGCTATCCCAGGAAGAGAAAATATTGATGAAACTGTGTTACAGCAATAATATTCATGGAAGAATTTCATAGACATCACCCTTTAATGATTATAGCACTTGTTCCCATGGCAAAAGGAAACTGGATCATTGTCCAAGAGGAAAACCAGAGGATCCTCCTGAATTAGTCAAAGCATCACTGAGGAACAAAGTAAAATAAAATTCGTGCTGTGTGTGGGGAAGCAACTGCAATTGTTTGTGTCCTTAGGGAGCCTGATTAATAAATTTATGAATTTCAGACTCTAAGAGAAATTGCAACAAATAAACTAAAGGGAAGCTGGGCAGGAGAATAACAGATCAAGTTCTAGTCTTAGACTGATATTAGTCTGATGGAAGAATTCTTCCAGGGTGAAAAAATCAAATTCACAGAAATGGAAGTAGACAAAAATTTACTAGAAAAATAATTGCATTAGCAGTTCTAGAGATCATTCTTTCCTATTTCTCATTATAAAAGAGCCTTCACTGGACCAAATTTATGAGAAATTATCAGAAAAATAAATGTTCAGAGAGCTAAGTGAGATAAAATTTTCAGGTCTATTAGTAAATAGCACTACTTTTACATTAGAGAAGGAAAGTGTCTATTTAAGTACTGACCTAAACTGGGCTTGGTGGCCCATGCCTTTAAT
This sequence comes from Dasyprocta punctata, assembly GCA_004363535.1. Taxonomy (NCBI): domain Eukaryota; kingdom Metazoa; phylum Chordata; class Mammalia; order Rodentia; family Dasyproctidae; genus Dasyprocta; species Dasyprocta punctata. The sequence goes on from RJWM01019444.1 coordinate 5,339, forward strand.
CCCAGCACTCGGGAGGCTGAGGTAGGAGGAGCGTTGTGAGTTCGAGGCCGACTTGGGCTACAATGCAAGCGCAAGGCCGGCCTGAGCTACACAGTGCGACCCTGTCTCAAAAAACCAGGGCCGGGAGTTTGGCTCAGTGACTTAAGCGCCTGTCTGACAGGCGCAAGGTTGTGAGTTCAATCCCCGGTGCCACAAAAAAAAAAAAAAAAAAAAAACAAAAGTACTGACCTAACTTTCTGAAAAGTAATGAGAGATGGCTGAGGCAAATAAAAATTTAAGGAGAGAACTGATTTAGTGGCCATTAAAAGTCTCAGAAAGTTCCAGGTCTTAGGACTTCATAGTAGAGTCTACAATAGCCATCTCCCACCTCATAGTACAGTCTACACGAGCCATCTCCCACCTCCAGGTATGAACTACAGAAGCCTTGAGACATTTCAGTTTTTCAATGTGTTGAGTGTGATTTTTCTGTTAAAACAAGGGCAGAAATTAAGGCAAACACTTAAAAGCATGCCTGGGGAAACTGTGTAAAGTCTAGGAATAAGATTATTTTTAAATTTTGTGGATCCAGAGCCGTTGCAATGTTCTGTGTATTATTAATTTTTTGAACTCTTCTTTCTGAGGCTTTTAAGTAATTTTATCAGTTCCAGCAAAAGACTGTATTAGCATTGGCTGGTAAACAATCATCACGCAAGCCTTCTGGCTAAAATGGAGAAAGGAAAGTGGAGGATAATGAATTCTGGACTTTAGTTTATTTGAATCTTAATTCATATGGACAGGAAATTGTACTTTAAAATTTAATTCCTTTAAACTTTAACTTGAAGAGTTTGTAACTTCAAATCTTTAGAAATTTAGCTAATGAGGGCAGACAATTTGATTCCTGAATTTATGTCTTTATGAATTTTAAGTAGGATTTAATCTTTGAAATTTAATTTTTCTCCAAGAAATTCATAATAGGAGAGATCTATTAAAATTCAGGCCATTTCCTTGTTGTTAGAAAAATAAATGTTATTTTGTACTGTCTTTTTAGCTCATTGTCAAATCTTTGATTAGGTCATTGGAAAGTAGTTTAATACAATCTAGGATGGACTATGGAGTTCAAAATAAATTTCCATCCCTGAGGGTAGAATATCCTTGCAGTTACTGAGTTACTTTATTGTCCTGAAAAATTTCAGAACATCATAGGGCCAAATATATTCTGGACACTAGCATTTCTGATGGTCACCACTAGGTGCTGACACAGGAAAGCAGGGTTTTCTGGACAAATTCTTCTACTGAAAGCAATAGTCACACTTGGGCTCAAGCCAAAGAAGTTAAAAGAATAGAATTCTGAGCAATAGCCCAGGTGAACACCTCTTGCTTCTTGCCTCATGTACACTGGTGCAAATCTATGGCACATGTGCCTCAATGGACTCCTTTTTGTCATTAAAAGCTCGAAAAGTTCACTCACCATCACTGAGATGGACATCTGTTAGTGAATGTAACACATACAGTGACTCTGCACTCTATTTCTCTTTCATGGAGGTCAAGCAAAATGGCAAATTAGACAATTTGGAAGAAAAATTGGTAACCCATGCTCTTTCCGACTCTTTTTCTCATAATGGACAACTATGATTTTGCTTTCTTATCACTGAGTCTTCATTTTTCTAGTAGTATCTCTTATTATCTTGATCCTGTTTCCCATTGCAGGAAATATCTGACACATACAATTTAAAGAAGAGGTTTATTTGGCACAGGGTTTAGAGGTTTCAGTTCATGGTTGGCTGGCTCCAAATCAGAAACATCACGGCAGAAGGGGAGGTAGAACAAAGCTGCTTACCTTATGGTGGTGAAGAGACAGAGCACAGGGGAAGAATGTTAGTGAGAGATACAGTCTTTAAAAAAATGCCCCACTTCCTCCAACTAAAATCCACCTCCTAAAAACTTATCTGGCTATGAATCTCAGTCCATTAATGAGTACACTACTCCTTTGATCCAAGCACCTTTCTTGCAGCCTCTTCACCTAGTCAGATTGACTATTAAAATTAACTGGCATACATATATTTTCTGCATCTATCTTTCTCATTTTATAGGACTGCTGATGAAATTATCTTGGCTCTCTTGGCCAACATATGAGCAACACTTGACCTATCACATGCAACTTGAATTTTCAGAAACTGAGCCAGAGAATGAAAGGGCATAGAATTCATTTTCTTCTGCAGTGAAGTACCCTAGAGAAATGGTTTCACTAATTCCTGTTACCCATGTCACCTGTGCTTCTTAGTGTCTATTCCTTTGCACGGCCTGGTTCTTTAGCTTATTTTAAAATTCCAGTAACTATCTCAAATCTGCCTCAGATTACTCTTGTGTTCAGATTGGTAGATTTGGTTGCTATCTTTGCAAAATTACTACTTGAGACAGCTATTTTTAAAATATGAATACTCCTGCAGGTCATTCAAGACTCCCTTAGTCAGAATCTTTGGAGAGAATCCCAGAAAACTACATTCTTAAAAGTTCCACAAGAAAAAAATAAATAAATAACTAAAAACTCTATAGATGATTCTTTTCTCTGTTACTTCTTTTTTTTTAAAGTGTCTAATAATTGCTATAGATATTATCAAACAACACATTGCAGAGTCAGACTAAAATGTTTAGAATGGACAAATACTAGAATTCACTTTGGATTTATTCCATCCTCAAATACAGATGGAAATATTAAAATTGGAAGGGTCACGATATGTATATGAGGCTTATATTTATTATGAAAATAATGCAGCCTCACAGAAATCGATAAACTCCATAGACAAACTGAATGATGTACTTTGGTTATCCTCAGAGTCCATAATTTTTCTCAAGATATTTTAACTGTAAGACTTCAGGTAAAAAATGAAGTAAAGAAAGCTTAAGCTACACACTTCCTAGGGAAATACTTATAAAAATTACTTTGTAAAATATTCAGGAGGGATAAAGGGAATCTAAATTTCTCTACATACAGTACAGTGAAGCTTTCCCTGTAAGACCTGAATCAGCTAAAGGTGAATAATAAAATCTTGTCAATTTAGAATTCAATCACTTCCACTCTGCAATATAGTTACTTCCGCATTGTTCAGTCCACTCAGGTTTTGTTTCTCACCTATATTTTCTTTTTCTTGTTCTCTGTAGAATTTCTAGGAGCTTACTTACAGGAATGTTACCAGTACTCCAAGTTGGTATCTCAGATCCAAGCCCATCTCATATACTTTCTGGGCTCTGCTGGGTGTAAGTCAATGGATGTGGAAATGGGCAGTTCATATCTGCTGCATTCATAGCCAGATTATCGGCACTGTAAAGTCCTGGTCAGTATGAATATCGATCGTGCATCTTTTCACCTTCTTCTGGTTGACTGGATTCAGAATTTCCTCTCTTCTCCTAGGGGCTCAGGAATCTTACGAGTCTGACTTCAAATCCTGTCGGTGTTGTGCTCTCCTTGAACGTTCTTCTTTGAGGTTCCAGGATCATGATGGAAGTTTACAGTGATATCTTGCAGAAACTTATGTCTTTTAGATTGTGCGAAGTTCTTTAATAACTACCAAGTTTCCACTTACCCATCCTCCCACTCCTGAAATGTAGAACCTTTGAGGATCTTTCAGAATACACAATCTAAAGTCTAGTCAAGCTTGCAGTAATTCTCCCTCATCAACACTTTCAAACTTTCATATCTTTTCAAGGTGAAAAATTGTCCTTAAATCATGTATTCTTTCCCATTCTCTGATTTATGAATAAACACTATGCTCTGAGAACTCCACAGATCTCAGGCCGTGGAGATCGTCAGATCCTTTGCTCATTCATAAAAGATTGGCTTCTTCAACAGAAAGGTTTACTTTCAAGACCACTGCCTGTACTATGGACTTTAGAAAAAAGTCTAATTTGAACCTAGAAGATAAGCAATGAATTCCTTTGTATCGTATTCTCTCTTGCCTTGATGGTATTCACAAGAAAAACTACTGTGACTGTGTCCCTGGTAGAAGGATATTAGGGATGAAGAATCATAAGAAAAAGAGACCACAGTTAGTTATTATCAAAACATTAAACACAGTATTCTACCTAAAGAAAGTTTCATTAAGGATTTATTTTATATATTTTTTCTACTATTTGTCTAAAATTGTAATGAGAGTCAATCCCTAATAGAAAATAAAGCTTATGAATGAGAAAGGTCTAACATGAATTAGCTTATTTACAACACAAACAGAGGGTGAGGAGAGGGAGAGAGGAGAAAGAGAGAGAGGCAGAGAGAAAGAGAGAGAGAGACAGAGAGACAGAGAGACAGAGAGACAGAGAAAGAGAGTGAGCTATCTCAAATGATCAAAAGACAGGAAAAGGATTAGGATTTCTGGATTTTAAAGGCAACTGAAACTAGGCAGGTTTATACCATTAGAACTGCTGATATGTCTAATAGGTCAACTAATTGTTGACTCAGAATTTTGTGAGCTGGTTGTGTAAAACACTGTAATTATGAAAAATTGAAATATAAAAACTTACAATTGAGTCGATTACTTAATTGTACTTTCCTAATTATTTTCATGTTATCTATTTCATATTGTACCACGCTCTTAAATTAATTACATTAATATTGTATTCTTATGTTGGCAATACTATATGATATGCTACTGGGAATCTCTGCCCATTTCATGTTCATTGACATCATGTTAGTAGTTTGAAATCAGCTGTCATAGGAGAAGTTACTCTACACAAATTGACAAACACTACAGTCAGTCTTTTAAAACCTAACAAACTAGGGAACTGTCTGCTAGGTACAGTATTTGCCAGCGTACTACTGTTCAGGATTCTCTTTCTTTCTACTACCTATGTTTTTTCTCTCATTCTTTTATCTTTCTGGTTTATTACTCCACCTTTCTATCAGCCAGCTGTATCCATGCTTTTATCCATGTGGCAAAAACACGACACCAAGAAGTTTTAATATTCACAATTTACAGCAAGACACTCAAAGGCAGTACTATTAAAATAACTTCTGCCAAAGCAAAGGACTAAGATAAGAGACAATCTCCTGATTAGGGGTGTGGCATAGATAATCCTAAAGTTGCCCATTCTGTTACCATAATCATCTTCCCTGCTCAGAGATTGCCCCTGAAGAGTTTCCCATGTCGATGCTTGGGGTGTTCCAGTTGTTCCTTTCATGTTGTTCTCATTGCTTGCTTTATTCTAGCTTCTTGTTGTTGACCTCAGTTCAATTCTGCCAGTTCTTTTCATCAGCTGCAAAGGGATAGCTTGGTTTCTTCTTCTGAAAGTAGGACCTCGATGTAACTGCAAGTGCAGAAGAATCATTCAGGCTGCCTGTGGAGGGCCAGTAAAACAGAGAGATTCTTCTTGAAAATGGAAGATCATGAAAGAAAGTTAAACTCTTATGAACCCCAGCAAATTAAAAAGAACTATTTGCCCAAACTCTTACATTAGTTAATTTGTTGAAAAATGCATTTTATAAAGTCTTCTTTTTCAAAATTATTACAAAAACTAGAGACTTTCTTAAGTTTTTTTCTCCCCAGGAAAAATGATAGAAAAATGCTTATAGTACAGAATGATGTAAAGGAAGTCCTTCTATAAAAGTGATGTATTGCTCCAACTACATGACAAAACTAGACATACTCTCCTTGCTTCAGAAGTATAAAGCAACCACTGCAGGGACTCCCTGTTGGATTCTGTCATATGAGAATACAATTCTAGAACTTTCATTCCTCTTTTTAAAATTTTAAGCATCAGCTGACTTTCCTAGCAATCCATCGGTGACTGATGACACAAAATATGTATTGCTCTTCTAGTAGACTTTCATCTTAAGACCCATTTTTTCTGCAATTTTATTTTTTAGAAAGATCTGCAACAAATATATGCTTACCAATTCACAAAACTTTAAGTGTGAAATTGTCTAATTTTTTTCTTATTCCAACAACTCCATATACACTTGATTTTTAAATCATAGAAAAAATAAACTGAAAATACACTATGTTATGATGCAATACAAAAATTTACATTTGAAATTCTAAAATTAGAATTCCTAGCACTGACACTAATGTGGCCCTGGATCATGTCTAATACTGACTTTATCAGCTATGAGATGCTCAGATAACTGGGCCAGGGCTCTTTCCTGTACTCCTTTCCAAATCTCTCTGCACAGTTCATTTGTCTAAAAGAACAGAGCCCAGTTTTTCAGTGAACTCTAATCAAATCCAGAATCTCCTCTAATGTGCATCCTTAGTACTTAATGCACTGCCAGCTCTACCGCAGATGGCCAACAAACCCTGGGTGAAATAAGTGAATGAATGAATGTCAGATATCCTTTCTGAGATAACTTTAGACCTCAGTGACAGTACATTTGTAATCCTTGAGAATAAATATTTCCAAGGTGGTTCAAATGTATAGTTTTCCTTCACACGAAGAAAGAGAAAACAGAAATAATAGAAAATGTAAATTTGTGCTATGTCTTATCATTTAATGTACAGTTTTAAAAAGTAATTCTTGTAAAATAAGCAGTTAGGCCTAAAGACTTCATTAAATTCACATTAGAAAAATCAAAACATTATTTTGTGTGATACTGAAGGTTGAATCCATGGAGAGCTGGCCTACGTCCCAACCCCTTTTCATTAATTTGCCCAAGCTGGGCTTGAAATTACAATTCTCCTGCCTCAGCCTCCTGGGTAACTGACATTAAAGGCATCTGCCACTGTGCCAGGCTAAAAATTAATCATTTTTGTTTGCAGAAATAGTTTGTGGTTGATGCTGTTTACTCCCTATTGTATCACTTTGGAAGAGGATATTGTTCCGGTTGCTCTGCTTTAGTTATCTGAAGATTAATCAGTAGGTTCAAAAATGTCAGTTCAACCCATCAATCATAAACTTTCCCAACCAACATTTTACATAATGGTTTATAATGATCTTTGACCAGATTTATGGTTTTACTAAGAATTGCAAAATGTTTACTTTCTAATTTTATTTTGTCTTGGAATGATGTAGTATAATATAAGAATTTTTTTTCCAAGTTAACTATTTGTTACCCTGAAATACCATTTTCTTAAAAAAAATTAGGTAAATACTGGATTTTATCACCTTATCAATTTTTAGAATACACAGTTGGTGTCATGGCAAACCAAGGAAGTTATCTTTTGTCAGCATTGTGAGGAATTCATAGATTTTTACATATTTGATCTGCTTTATACAGTGATGTATTTATTCTGTTTGGCCTTCAGAATTTTCCGTTGATGTCAGAAAGAACTTCAAATTGGCCCCTGGGACATTTTGACATGACCTCAGTAGAGCTGGGTGACTTCCTTGCTTTTATCCTCAAAAGATAATTTAGAATCACATTGTGTATTTCCTGTTACAGATTTAGAATGAGTTTTGAAAGGATTACTAGATCTTTTGATTTGGAAGTGATATTTAGAAACTGAAATATGACTACTAGGTTTGATAATTGAAAAGAAGTTGTCATTGTTGCAGGATCTTTTCAATACAGACAGGAAGGAAATAAATTGTACTTATTATCTTTAACAGGGTAAATATAAGAGACTTTCATTGATAGTCCACAAGGAAATAACATGAGTTTTACTTAATATTATTTATTTTATTTTTCTTATTTTACAAATCTTTTTCCTAAAGACATTAATACAACTGTTTATATTCTTTATTCTCCAAAATATAACTAAGAGTTTAAAATAACAATAGCAAAGTTATCAGAAAAATATTACAAATGCTGTTCAATGTTTTTAATGATTCTAGTTTTTAAAATGTCTCTCTGTGTGTGCATGCATGTGTGTGTGTTACTGAGACTTGAACCTGGGACCTTTGCCCTAAGCTGTGTCCCCAGCCCTTATTTATTTGATTATTTATTCATTTATTATTGTCTTTTTGAGACAGTGTCTCACTATGCAGTTCAGGCTGGCCTTGAGCTCACTTTGTAGTCCAGGCTGATCTCGAACTCAGAACGATCCTCCTGCCTTTGCCTCCTGAGTGCTAGGATTACAGGTGTGCACCAGCATACATGCCTAAAGATTCATATTGCTAGAAATGTAGTCAGAAAACTGTTTCAAAGTCACTTGAAATACATCTTCTCAGTGTTCATTTTTAATTGCTTTTATTATCAGTATGTCAGATCTGCACTGACATACTGTAAGATAAAGATACAAATGTCTCTGTTTTTCCATTTCTTCAAATATTTATCTTAGCCTACTTTCTAACAGTTACACATTTGTTGTCAGACTTTAGGTTATTAGCATGTAAGACTAGCTCTGCAACTACAAATTATGTTTGCTTTGTTCACAGGTTAACTACTAATGTTGAAAACCACTGAACAGTTTTTACATCATGTTATCTATGTAAATGTTTGAATCTGGTCCAGATTTTCAGCTTATCATGATTTCTCATGGGTTGATCAAAGGAGACTATTTCTACAATCAAACTTGAATTTATTTTCTACACTACTTATTAAATACTTAAGATTTTTTGTTATTTGCTTTATATTTTGCCATAACTTTCTTATAGCACTTTATAAAATTGGGTTGGCTGTGTTTCCTGGAGTTTCTAATTGCCTTTCTTTTTCTTTAACAATGACAGTACCGTATCTTAGGCTGTTTTTAAACATATGTCATCTGAATAGTGACAGAACCAGGTTTCTGAAATCTCAACCTCAGTTGGAGGAGGTCCAGACATGGTGCGAACCTGACCATGCCATGGATTTACTGGACTTTCCTGCAGCACCGCTCAGAGAGGTGGACGATAACACAACCTGGAGGTGCTATGATGTGGGATGGATGTGAACAATAGGAGACATGGGCCAGGAAAAAACTAGCAAAGGGATTCTTTGTTCTTTTCTCTATGATTACGGATTTTTTTTCTGGGACACTGCAGTTCACATTGCTTCTCCGAAGACCATCCTGAAACCAAGAAACCGGTTGCATAAAAAGTGAAAGTTATTCTAGAGTTTCATAATTTTACCTTAGTGATGTAAAATAATAAGTTTCCAGAGGGATCGGAGACAGACTTCTCTAACTAGTTTGCCATTCTGAACTGCATGTCGATGTCACAACTCCAGAAAACATGAGAAACACACTGCCAAGTATATACTTTTGGACCACGGCAATAGTAATTTGTATTCATTCATTTATCCCACAAATATTTCTGATAAATCTCTGCTAGATGCACAAATTCAGAAGTAAAAGACACAATCCCATCCTTAAAGAGATTATTTCTAATGGCTATACATATATTCATGAGTACTCTTGTTATTTTTCAGTTACACTATACCTTTCTGTGTTCTAATTTTTGTCAAAATTCTTCCCAGAGCCTCTGTTCTGCTCTGTTTCTAGGGGCTGTTATGACACAAAGCTGGCTGTATTTGCAATCTCCTTTTCTTTAGCTTACTATTTTTTTTAAAACTTCTCTTTCTGCCATGGCTGAGAAATGCCTGTTCATAACAAAGGCTGGAAATGATGCCAAAGGGAAAGTAACATTTTCTTGTTGATCTTTTTTTCTCAATATACTAAGCTATTGCAATCATTTTCTCATGCATTTCTTGAGACTCAGGAGGTACACAGAGCAGGAGTTACTTCTTCATTGTACAGAAGTAGAAAATGAGGCCCAGAGATATTAACTTTTTGACTCAGGCACTAAATGCAAATCAGGGCAAGAATCCCAGTCACATTTCCTGGGCCATTTTTTTCCCCATGACATTTTAATAGAGCTACAAACTCTAGGTAATAGAAAGACAGTACAGCAATCTCATTGTGCCTTTCATTCTTAGCTCTGCCTATGGATTGTGTGCTGTGCCTTTGATTAGGAGATCAGTTTTAGAATTTCCAGAATCAAAGAACCTAGCTCAGAGGGAGCAATGAGGTGGCTTTGAGAATCCAAATAGCTCAGTCTTCTTCTTCTTTTTTTTTTGGCGGGGGGGGGGGGCACTGAGGATTGAACTCACAGACAGGTGCTTAAGCCACTGAGCCAAACTCCCAGCCCCGGCAGGGTCACACTATGTAGCTCAGGCCGGCCTTGCACTTGCATTGTAGCCCAAGCGGGCCTCGAACTCACAATGCTCCTCCTACTTCAGCTGGGATTAAAGGCGTGAGCAGCTCAGTCTTCTTGAGGATCATGTTCCATTCACTTTCTACCCAAAGCTACTAGTCTTCACTCTTGGGGTTTGTTTTCTGTGCTTTTCCAGTTCCTTGGTGTGTTGCTGGATTTTTCTTCCCAGTCACGTACAGCTTTATCGTTATCTCGCCCCTGCCTGACAAAGAGTAGATATTTATGAAAATGTGTTGAATCAGCCTATGATTGATCCCAGTGATTAGGATACCTCTAATCTGGAATTTGACTTCCATCTTGTTAAATAAAAGCTTAGTTCTTGGCCAGTGTGGTGGTGCATGCCAGCACTAGAGAGGCTGAGGCAGGAGGATCACCATGAGTTTGAGGCCAGCCTTTGCTACATAGGGAGTTCAAGTTCAGCCAGAACTACATAGTGAGATCCTGTCTCAAAAATTAAAAAAAATAGAAATTAGTTCTGCCATTACCTTTCCCCTTTTATACTTTTTTCCTTTCTCACTTCATGTGTTTCTAATGGTAGATGCATAGACATGATTAGGGTTTTCTCCTCGTAAGCAAAGATAGAGTTTTTGCTATAATGAACAAAAAGATTTGAACAAAATAACAGAATAAATGAGTGTAAATAATGTGGGAGAATTCCAGAACAGAAAGAAAAGTAGGAGAGCTGGGTTCACTGGGAGCAAGGAGGAGGGGGCTCCAGGGATCCAAGTAGTTGAATTAACTGACAGGCTTGTCAGCATGTGTTGCTGTAGCGATTCAGTTCCATCCGTTTTCCTGTCCTACAGTCAGTGTACTAGGGATTCAAAGTCCCCAAGAGAGAAGCTGATTTGTCTGGCATTTGAATCTAAGTTGTCATATATTCAAGCTCTCACTAGGGAAGACCTTGACCAACAGTCCCCCAGGACTGCAGACAGTTGGCAAGACTGAACTCTTTCTAAAGCATGTAGAGTGCTATGTCAAAAATTCAGGGAAATGGATTGTAATCATCCAATTTGTAGAGAATATTGGCAAGAACAATGAACTAGAATTAAGAAAGTGGGGTTCAAATTTCAGTTCCTCCATTATTTAGCTGTGTGACCTCAGCATGCTATTTCATATTTCAATTGTGCCACTTCTTCCTCTACAAAAAGGGGAAGCTTGGAAAAGAAGATAACTAATGCTCCTCTTGAAAGTGGGTTTCCCCACTCCCCCCAAAATGTGTTTTTCTAAATTCTAGAAGTTACTCTCAAGTACATGAGTCTATGCCAACAAGGGAATACTTGGAGGGTTTATACACTTTAATCCTTTCCTTTTCTTCTGGGAAGGATCTTTGTTCTTTTTTCTTGTCCTTGCCCTCCATTCCATGTTGCTTTTAGTCCTTGCTTTGTTTCATTCAGTCTCTTCTGACACGTGATACTCTATCTATAAGTTGATCTCTTAATTTCTTTAACCAGCAAATAACACAAAAGCTATTTTTTTTTCTTTTTCTTGGCTAAGGAACTTTGTCAGTCAAACTGACCGTAACATTTTCAACTCTATTTTCCCTAAGATTAATTTAGAGTTAGTTTAACAGTTTTATTTTTTCTTTCCAGACAGCACAGCCATTGATTTGGTCCCAAGTAAAAATCTGAGATACCCTTTTTCCCATGTCGGTCACAGTTCGTTACAGACCACTGATCATTTATTTATTCCATTCAGTACTCATGTGTGCTAGCTGAGCCAATTCTGTATGTATATCATCACTGAGAAAAATAAGTGATTCCTTTATCCTCTACTATTTATTTTGTATTAGCCACTGAATTAAGCTCTGTTAAAAATGCAAATATATAACAAATATAATCCCACTCTGTAGGATCTTACATCCCAAGGTTTTTAAGGGAAAATGAGGCATAATGGGTCCCTAAAATATAAAACCAATATAATGAAAACCATAAGACACGGTGTTGCCAAGTGTAAAAATAAAAGACTTATTTCCATTCATGTGAACAGAGGAGGCTTCATGGGACAAAAGAGTCTTTAAATGAGGTCGCAGGTAGGGGGAAAGGTCTCCCATCTTCCACTCTTGCTTCCAAACAGTCTGCTTCTCAAATAGTGACTAACAGTTCCTGACTCATTTGTATCCAACCCACTGATGACGCTGAATAAAATCCCTGCCTCTCACTGTGCCTCAGAAGGCTGTAGGTGGTTTGTTCTTTTCTCCTGACATTCTCACCTTCATTCATTATTTTTCATCCATGCTGGCCTACTTGCTGAACCTTGGATACAGCAAAAGATTTGCTATAGGAAAGTTTTTGCCATGTCTGCCCAGAGCTCTCTGTCCACAGACTTTAAATGATGGATGCTTTCTTGTTACTAAAGTTTCACCCCAGAATCACTCCAGTGATGTTGTCTGTGAACCGAATCTGATTTGTACCTCTATAGCTCTATTGAAACAATCTATTTTGGCTCTCTCATGCTATCCAAAATTCCCTTATTTGTTTTCTTTTAAAATTTTTGCTTTTCCTTAACTAGAATTTTATTGTTTTTAATGTGTGATATGCTATAGTGTGAGACAGTACTACTAGTATTTTGCTATATTAGTGTCCAATTTATTAATCTTATGATTATCCTGAAAAGTCAGTTTTATAAATTCTTCTAAATACATTTTTTTTTTATCTTTTTGAGGCAGGGTCATTCTATGCAGATCAGGTTGGCCTTGAACTCACTTTGTTGCCCAGGCTGACCTCAAACTCACAATGATCTTCCTGCCTCAGCCTCCCAAGTGCTGGGATTACAGGCACGTACCACCACACCCAGCCCAAAACACAAATTTAACAAAGTAAAAATTTTCAAATATTTGAATATTTGTCAAAAACATTTCTAAACATGTTATATTTTAGGTTATACCTAATGTTGTAAATAACTTAAGAAAACATATGTTAACTACTATAAGGATTTTTAAATTGGTAAATACATTTACTGAAACTAGGAACAAAAGTGCCCTACCTTATTATTGCTCTTATTTTTAGTATTTCTGTTTGTTTTCTTAGACTTTCATTAAAACTCATGCCTTAGGTTTTAATAAATTTCTATCTTTAAAAAAAGGCATCATTTCAGACAAACTAGTTTTGGGATATGAGTCAGTAAGAGTTAAATTCTTTGCTGGGGCATGGTGATGGTTAAGTATTCCAAGGTGATTCTAGACTTTTTATCATAAAATCTAATCATTTGCATAATGGGCCTTTCATTTTTTTTTCATAAAGTTTTAATTTTTTTGAGACTTGGAAGATTTCCAAGAGATGAAGGATTCTTTTGAATTTTACCTATCTACTGCCTTGTCATTTTGATGTATTAGTGTGCCTTGTTGGTACTATTAAAATCCTATATATTTCTTATTAGTAGTTTATTATAATTAGTTGGCCCATCAAGAATTGTCAACTCCTAGGAGATGAGGGATTGTGTCTGCATAGTCAGCTCTGCTCTTTTGTGTATTTGGTTAATTTGTCTTTTTAGGACACTCTTTGAACCCTCCTTTTACTTGACTATTGTGTGTGACCACTGAAGCTGATTAGCTGGAGACACCCTTGGAATCTGATTAATTGTATGTGCTTATCAGACCTTGTTTTTCGTGGTACTAAGTCTATCTTGGCTGTGATAACTTGGCTTCCTTAAGCATTCTATAGTGACTAAAGAAAGGACATACATAAATTTTACAGATAGATATTTAACACCTTTCCTTATGTATTCAAATCAATAAATATTAAGAAGTTATGTTATATTTATTCTTCTTTGTGGATTATGTTATCTTTTTGTAAATGAATAAATTTTCATGCTTGAGAATTATTAGAAGGCTATAGACTTTTGATTTAACTTATGTATCTAAATATTGTGTCATAAGAATTATCATTACTTCACTTAATGTTCAAACTGTATAAATTTATCTAGGAAGATTTATCTCTTTATTTTTGCACCTTTTCTGATATTCTAACATAAGCATCCTTGCATTTAGTAATAACCTCTTCGAAGTACAACTTCATCTATAAAACAAGAAACAACAAATAGATGTTCCATGTTTACATCGATGTTTCTTTTTGTTTTGTTTTGTCTTGTTTTGTTTTACTGTCCTGAAGGTTGGGCTCATTTACCTTTCAAGAAGTATTCATTTTGTGTGTGTATGTGTGTACCTGTATGTGTGTATAGATTAGAGACCAAAATATGCATGCAATACTGAGATTTGTATCCCTTACAATAGTTATAAAATCAGGATGCATGTTATGAATCTACATTATTTTTCCTTTATATCATATGTTCATATGAATTTATATGAATATATAAACACACATTTATATGAATACACATAAGTACATATAATAAAGTATATACGTACGAGAATATATATGAAAGTATTCAACTAAAAGGTAGATTTTAAAACTTTCAGACACAGAAGTCTCTGGGAAGATGGATATGGAGTTTTTAAATTTCATGTATAAACAAGGACAGGAACTAGGATAGAACTGCCCAAGATGCATCAACAATAAGTAACACTAAACTAAAACTAACATTGGTTATTTATAGACCCCGATGTCTAAGATGATAAGGACCAACTATAGTGGTACCTTGGTTCATGAATGCTTTTGTTTGCAAACAATTTGGTTCACAAACAGAAACGCTTGCAAAAAAATTTTTTTGTGTGTGAACTATACATTAGGTGATGAACATGACTGTAGGCATTTTTTTTTGCATGAACACAATGTGGCCATTTCTCCCAGAATTGTGGAACAAACTAAGTTTGTGAACTGAGCTATCACTGTACTACCATGAAATACCACATAGCATCAACAACCATGTGAGAGAAAGCAGAGGAAAGACAGAGAAAGTTCTGATATTCCTGAGAGCTGAACAGTATATCAATCACCAGCACATAATCAGTGGTGACCTTATGAGGTCACTTTGTAGTTAGCAGCTTCAACAGAAAGGGACACATGGTTAGTAAATATGAAGGCTCTGGGACTTACACTTTCTTGATAGTAACCAGCTAAAATTCCCTTCCAATATCAAATCTTATACTGAGTAGAAAATAGAGTACTGTGAGTATAATTTGTATATTAAAAAAAGGAAGAAGAAGGTTTAGGGAAATATTAGGTAGAACAAATCAGGATTAACCAGATTCCAGAATGTTTTAATACAATAGAAGAGGAAGAGCTAGAGTCAGGAAACTACGATATTGTTATGGTTTTTGTCTGGGTGTCCCCTCAAAGCCTCACGTGATTCCTGTCTGTAAGTTTACTTTTTGTTGAATCTTCATGGTCCCTAATCTAGACCAGTCATTGTCCTTCAGATACATTTTAACATTTTCTTTTTTTTGTACTGCATTTTACTTTTCATCTTCTACTTCTCTTACGGCTTTCACTATTCATTCACTAACGCCCTCTTATATTCTTCTTGATTTTAGTCTTTAATTCTAAAGACTAAAACTAGAGTTTGTAAATGATTCATGGTCCAACGATGGGACTATGGATGTGTGTGCTGCATGAAAGTGGGTGTGGCCTACATACAATAAAAGGAACAGAAATAATTTTTCTCTGCACCCCTCCCTATTTGCTCTTTTGCTTTTGCTGTCTTCTGCCGCCATGAACTGTTGCCCATCTGCCATGCCACTGCCTTAGAGCCAACCGATTGTGACTGAAACCCCCACAAACTGTGAACTAAACAAACTTTTCCTCCTTTAACTTTCAGTGTCAGGTATTTTGTCTCAACAATGAGAGAAAAGTAACCAATGCAGATATTCTAATTTCCCTTTCCAATAGAGAAAAGTGCATAACACGAAAACCACAACTGGAAAGAGTTTTGATCAAATTCCTCTAAAGTTTTTATAATAAAAAATAAATTAAGGAGCAAAACAAAATCTCTGTAAACAATGAAAACCTGCCAGGATAAACTACACACAAAATCAGTGAAAATTGTAACTAAAGTTTAAAAAGAGAGACAAAAACCGGACATGGTGCCACATGCCTGTAACCATTCTGGGAGGGTGAAGCAGTAGGATCATGACTTTAAACCCAGCCTGAGAAATTTAGAGAAAGTTTGTCTCAAAAAAGGCTGGAGTTGCGGCTCAGGGTGGGGATTCAGAGTTCAATCTCAGAGAGAGAGAGAGAGAAAGAGAGAGAGAGAGAGAAAGAAAGAAAAAAAGAAAGGAAGAGAGAAAGAGAATTCACAACTGTCAATAGCTATGAAACAAGAAACAACATAAATCATAACTGCACAACTTCACAAGTAAAACAATTGGAGAAGAGACATAAGAATAGAAGGATTTGAAATCTGAGCTAACAGATTGTAGAAAAGTGTTTATAAAACAAAAAGAACTTTAGAATTAAAGACTAAAACCAAGAAGAATATAAGAGGGCATTAGTGAATGAATAGTGAAAGCCATAAGAGAAGTAGAAGATGAAAAGTAAAATGCAGTACAAAAAAAAGAAAATGATAAAAAGTATCTGAAGGACAATGACTGGTCTAGATTAGGGGCCATGAAGATTCAACAAAAACTAAACTTACAGACATGAATAAAAGGAGAAAATATAAAATAGGTTTTCTGAAGCAAAAGATAGCTTGAAACTACAGGTGACATGGTATATACTATATTCTTGCTTATAAAAGAGTGAATTCTATTTTGAGATGATCTCCTTCTGTAATACTTTGTCAAATGCATGCAACAGAACTCGTGCTTGCCATTAATATTTTTGAGTCTTTGATTCTAATAGGTGGCTGAGCTTTCAGTTTATTTCTGGGTAACATCTTGCCATAAGTTTTGCCACTGTATCATATTACAGCATCATGTTTACAGCCCTAGATAAAGAGATTTTATCATACTCTTAAATTAATGCCATATATTCTTTATTATTTCGGCACCCAAGGTCTGGTACTAATACTGTATCAATTAGAATAGACTAGATTATGCTGTTATCAGTAATCTCCAAATCTTAGTAGTATAAACAAGAAAGTTTTTTTCTCTTGTTGTGTCTCTAATGCAGGTTGGCTGGATTCTTTGCTTCATAATTTTCTTCCTGTAGGACACAGACTACTATCTGGATCTTTGCCAGCAACAATTAACTGTGGTGATTAGGAAGGGATTCATATTTTCTTAATAGCTTGTTCACAAGAACTAGTAAAGTGATCCAGTGTAAACACAAGACACCAAGAAATATTTTTCTACAATGGACCTGGAAGGGAGGATAGAACAGAAATATTTATCAAGAAGTACTAATGAATTTCAACACAAATAGAAAAAAACTGCCCTTTTATATTTTGCTTTTATCATCTAACAATGTTTTAGAGTTCTTCCAATCAGCAAATGTTTACATCAATTTTCACAGTCATATTGTAATCCATTCTACAGCTTTATTCTAATTTATTTAACCATTCTGCCGCAGGTGACTATCTAGAATGAATATATTGCAAACATCATTATAAAAAACATTTTAGTGCATAAATCTCTTTGCATAAGTGGTGTTGTATTTTAAGATATAGAAAGTAGAACATAGCCCCTGAAGTCACTTATTAATAGGTTTCAATGTTATTGGAAGTTGGTCTGCTACTCACGGGGCCATATTTTTCTCCTGATGGACATAAATAATCTCAGAGGGTACCAACGTCACTCAACAGTTCTATGATATTATGATCAAATTATAAACGGAACACTTCATAGACCACTGTATAGAAACCACAAATTATTAAATATCCATCCATCCACCCAAGAACACTGGCTGCTATTTTTCTGTTACTTCAACAGCTTTAGTCTCATTCTACTCCCTTTCCCTAAGGTGGCAATATCTGTATGTAGAGATGCACCCACTTTCATCCAATCAAAACCAAAACCATGTAATGAGAAGTTAGGAATGACTCCACCATTTCTCTGAAGTATGTATATTTCCTTGTCGTAACACATGATAAATCCAACTAGATAAACCACTGCTGTGTCCTCAGTGCTCTCCAACTGGAGCAAACTAACAGATACTATCCTTGAAGTCAAATTATGCACTCATAAGGTAATGAGTTTTAATGGGGAATTACTGTCACTGGTCCTTCAAAGAGATTGTACCTGTTTATACTCTCACCAGTGGAACAGAAAATGTGTTTTCAAACGTCTTTGCCGCCAGTCTACAACACCAAGCAGTTTAATCTCCATTAACCTGATGTATAAAAAATAATATCTATTCTTTTTACATGTTTTTCTTTAATTACTACTAAAACTAAGCATCCTTTCATGTTTTAAGCCATTCTTTTCTGTTAATAAAACTTATTTGGCTTCTTATTTGGTTTATATTTTAATTTGTAAGGAACTCTTTAAAAAAAGAATATTAGCTTTGTGTGTGTCTTATCATTTGCATGTATGTTACTAGGCTTATTTTTAATAAAATCATGTTATTGTGGACATGTAAGAATTTTTTGCTGGTGCTGGAGATTGAACTGGGGGCCTTGCACATGTTAGGGTAGTGGTCTAACAATGAGCTATATCCCCACCTCTGGCATGTAGAATTAGCATTTTAAAGATTTTGTTGTTAAATTCATTCAACTTCTTTTTTAGGGCTTCTAAACTTTGTATTTTAATTAAGAAGATCTTACTTTTAAAATTATAACAGTGAAAATTGTTCCATATTGTCTTCTAGTTCTTCTACAGTGGATATTTTCTGTTCTTACATCTATGCCCCTACAGCAATGGACTTTGATCTCCACATCTTCCTCATTGAAATCTTCACATTGACTGGCCCCACTTTTCTTATCTTTGCCTACTAATCCATTGCTTTAAGTTTCCTTAATGGATTTTCCCCAATCCAGTGAACAGCTAGTGCTTGTGGCTCTGTGTGTTTTCCTTTCGTTACAGTAATAGTCCTTAATGAAAATGCTGTAAAGTTACTCTTGCATTGTCATAATATATTAAAGGGTGGTATTGTTCCAGGGAAATCTCTGAAATTCTGAATGTCTTGTATGGCAATTCCACTACCTGGAATTAGTAGCCCAGGGTAGGGTCCATAACCTCATGCATGGTATTTATGTATAAGAAATCACTTTCTTGACCCTCTTGGAAAAAGAAATTTATTCTCTTCTATAGGATTTATTATTTAGTTTTTTAGTAGATACAGTGTGAAGTTGTAAAATCTGAAACATAACAGCTACTTTTTAACTATAATGGAAAAGCCTGAATCTGCTGATTGCTTCCACGTGGTAGCTGAGCATACAGCACACTCCTTGGAAGGCTGAGAGGAGAAATGGGAGAAATGATATTGACATCATTTAAATTGCTAATACCTAACCTCAATGTGTCTTTAGATTTTTCACAGGGAACAGTAAATCTCTCCTTTAAAAAAATTAGCAGAAATTGGATTTTTTGCCCTTTATCACAAAAGGATTTCTTATAATTTTTAGTATCTTTTGCTCTTTATAATAGTTATTTTAATATCATTTTACTCTAAGTCAGATGTTAAACATGGATAGGCTTTGGGCTGATTGTGGCTCATACCTTTCTTTCGAACCACACCAGAATAGACCTCAGACCAGAATTACTTGCCAAATTTGACATTTGAAAAATTTCCATAAATACTCGTATATCTCAAAAATAGGCCTATGATTTCAACAAACGGTTGAAACTAAATAACCACTGCTGTATTGTGATGAGTCACACTGGCTCCACTTTTCTATGGTTTCACCAACTCCAGTACCTTCAACTGGACCCTGTCCTTTTTGTTTCTTTTCCTGTCTGGCCTCCTTAAGCTATTTACCTATTTATTTAACATGAGATCTTGCTGTGTTGCCCAGGCCATCCTCAATCTTATGTTCCTCCTACCGCTGCCTTCTAAGTAGCTGGGAATACAGGGATGTACCTGGTTCTCCCTGGGTTTTTGAATGTGTGATCCCTACCTGGTATAGTACAGAAACCAGGGATGGGAAAAAGTGTTAGGGCTTGTTTCAATACAGAACAAGAAATCTATGACCCCTAGAGGCCATCTGTATTTCTTTAGATTATTCTGTATATTCCTCAAAGTTTTCAGAGAATTGTTATTCTTATAGGGAGTTTTTAATAAAAAAATTAAAAATTACTTTTCAAAAAATCGAGTTTCAAAGGCAGTTAAGAAAGCTTAAAGTTACTTTCATCTGCTTAATTTGATGCATTATATATGCAAAAACCTCATCTCATAATTGAATGCTTCGCTAATGAACATGCTAATGGTGGCATAAAGCTTTTTAAATTTAAAAAAGATCTAAAATTATCACCCTAATCTTGTCTCCAACTCATTCTATTTCATATGAATCCAGCTTGACTGAGCTAAATGACATTCCATTGCATACTTTAGTTCTTTGTAAACGTTACTCTAATAAGCAAATGCAATCGCAAGACACTATCAGCCCTTCCCAGAGAGAGAATGAAATCAATCCTAGGCAGGTAATATGACAGGGAAGATTGTTTTCCCTTTCTAAATCAAAGGAGGAAGAAATATTTTCAAAGTCTGAATTCTGTTCTGGTGACCAGAGTCACCCAGACTCCTAGGATTAAAACTGGTAGCACTAAGGACTTTTGTGCAACTAACAGTATGCTTTTTTTTGTCTTTTCTTTTCTTTTTTTTTTTTTTTTTTTTTTTTTTTTTTTTTTTTTTTTTTTTTTTTTTTTGAGACAGGGTCTCACTCTGTAGTCCAGGCTGGCCTTGAACTCCCAGCGATCTTCCTACCTTAGCTTCCCAAGTCCTGGGAATACAGACATCCACCACCACACCTGGGTTTTTTGTCTTTTTGTAAAATAAAAATCTATCACATTTGAAGCTTCATTGTGATATGATACAGACGTTTGAATAATATGTAGATGTAGTAAATATTTTAATGAGTATACTGTAATATTACATGTCAAAATTAACCTTAATAAGTATTATATAAATATTTTATAAATATAATGAACAAACATTTTCTTCCATTTAAAATAAAAACACTCATTATTTTAAAAATAGGTAGCTATAAATAAATTCTTTAAAATATGCCTTCATTAAAAATAATTTGCTTATATGCTAAGTATGAATATACTTCCTTCTCAACCAGCACAAGTCAACATTGTCTTCCCAAACCTGGAAACAACTTTTCTGAAACTAAATAACCATATGAAGAATATAACTTGAGATCAGAGTTGAGATTTAACATTTCATATTTTCCAGATGATTATGTGTGTGTGGTCCTGGGGATTGAACCCAGGGACTTTGTAATGAGCTGTACCCCAGCCCTTCTGTTTTTACTTTGAGACAGTGTCTTACTAGGTTGCTAAATTGCCCAAGTTGTACTCACTTTTGTGATCCTCCTGCCTTAGCCTTCCACTTAATGTATATTGCATGCTAATAGGACATTCAGAACTGTTTAAGGTAGCAGTACTCTTAAATTTTGTTTTTCTAGATCTTAGACTCACTTCCTTTGTAGACATCATCTGAAGTAGAAGTTTCTCAACACTTACATCTCAGGCAGAATCAAATTGCATCCTCATTTATAATTCACTTTTCATTTTATTTGCATCAATAGAGATTTTGAATCCCTTACCCAAATCTTCCCCTTCTACTTCCATCTTTTTCTCAAATTTGTCAAGTATTTTTTCTTCTCTTGCGTATGTGTGTGTGTGTGTTCAGGAGTGCTAAGGATCAAACTGAGGGTCTTGTAAATGCTAAATAGGTGTTCTACTACTGAGCCAAACCAAATGATTTTAAAAACAAATGAATAACTACTCCTTGAATAAGTGATAAGAATAGTTTCCAGCACTCTACCGAATGCTATGTTTCTCTTTGCTTTTTACTCCAAAGAATAGTAATCCTTTGTAATAGGTTAATACACAGTCACTTGAAACCAGATTATTTTCTTGATAAACTGTAATGAAAGGAATCCTGAATACAAATAGATGACATTTTTCTCTTTGAAAACTATGATAGTAAGATTTTTAATTATGGATTTTTCATTGTATTTTGGCATCCTTATCAAGTAATTATTTTCTACCAATCCCCTAAAACAGCATTCTCAAAAGACTGAATTTATTAATCCATATTTTGATAACTACTTTGTTACTTTTACTTACTTGTTTCAAAATATGAAAGGTGGCAGCATAATATGCCTTGTGATACCAAGCAATGACATAAGTATGGGGATATTTTAGATGGAGAGAGAAAATAAGAGAGCTAATGTGCTGAAGTATAATGTTCATCTATTTTAAAAATAGAGCAATGAACACTTTCAAAGAAAAATACTTATCTGTCTTTTAAAGTGTAAACAGCACTCATGAATACTTGAACAGAGCTTTGCAAGGGAGATGATATGAAAAGAAAATGTGCCCATTTTTGTGCAGTAAATGAGCTCTTAGGTTCCGAAGATGTTGCCTTGGGACAGCTGATCCTTAGAGGACTAGAGTTATCAGATGACAAAGAATGTTTTTGAAGAAGGCTTCAAAGAGGCCAAAGACAAAGGTAAGATAAAATCTAGGCTACTCCAAAGATATTGGTCTTGGTAATAATTGAGAGATCAAATGACAGACCAGAAAGAGGATATAAAAGAAAAGGATTCTTACCACGGGCTGACCTAGAGGATACTGACAAGATGGTTAGGTTTGTGGGTAAGCCATGGAGACAAAGAAAAGTTGGTTGAGAATGTGTCTGTGATGCTATCTATGCAGGATCAGGCTTTTATAGAAGAACAAGTGCAAACCAGTTATTACTTGGACCCAGATCATGAACTTAGGAAATAGTGTGAACTATCCAAAACCCCTTAATTGCACTTGCAGAATGAAAAGGGTTATATACATAGAAAAATAAAAGTGTCTCATGATAGATATGGCATTAATCAGTCCTGTGGGCTTGCACAACTTTATAAATGTGGTTTTCTCCCTTATAAAATGAAAAAAAAGTTGTAAAACTCATCCCTTATGTTATGATTCTGATAGTCTAGGAAGCTGTCACTCATGCAAAACCCTTTTGCATTTAATCTGCATACCTATGTTTCTCAATGGGATAGGAAGCAAACACTACTCTAGAGGTGATATTTGGTAATATTTGGAGACATTTTGGCTGTCACAACTGGGACAATGTTACTGGACTGTAGTGGGTACAGGCCAAGGATCCAGCTAAGCATACTATAATGAATAGGAAAACACAGCACAAAATAAAATTAGCTCAAAATATCAAGAGTGCTGAGATTGAAAAACCCTAATATAGCAAAAAATCCTTTGCATCCAATTCTTGTTTACTGATTATTTCAATAGCCCCTTTTATTAGAAAATATTAACACAAGCAGTCCACTAGAAAAAATAGCTATAAACTAGAACCAGCGATTTCTGTTAAAGCTTACCCTTGAAAATACCCACTAATGAAGTAAGAGTGTCATGACCACATTTATCACAGAATATGTGTAGGAAAATAGCTGTTTTCAGTTCTGCATAAGACCTGCTCACCAATGGGAGTTTATTTTGGGAGCCAGGATATATGGATCCCAATGGGTTTGATCTTTTTCTATCATTAACAACTTGTAATTGTAGAAGGTAACTCAGTTACCAAGATCTGGTATACAGAAAGATAGAGCTAATTTTTTTAAATTTCCTGTTTAGTTTTAAATGAAAGAAGATCTGAAAATATTTTGAGAAAAGTGCTTTAAAGGTATAAAAAGTCATTAACATTTGTGTTCTACAATGCTAAAAGCATTTTCTATAGCTAATTTTGCTATACATTAAACATCAGCTCAACAAGTGTTTGAATTTCAATTTGGGCAACCACAGCATTAGATATTTGGCTGACTATAAACAGAAAAATAGTAAGTTTCTTCTTGCAAAAAAAGTCTATGGTTTAGCATGGTAACTATATCACTTATCCACGACCCCAATAAGACAGCATAATAAACAACTACAAAAACCGAAGTGCCATACAACATTAAGCATTTGACTGCTCATCTGTCTAGAGTCAGTTGGGGTTTAGCTAGGCAGCTCTGTCTTGGCTTAGAGGTTGGCTGGCTGTCAACTCATCTAGGACGCCTTGGCTGAAGAGCTGGCCCTGCTTCACGCAGCTCTCATCCTTCTGTAGACTATACACAAGCAGATTCTCATGTTAACAGTAAAGGGCATGCTTCTGCTTACATTTTCTGTGCTAACATCCCTGTGGGGGAAGCAAGTCATGTGGCTAAACTCAGAGTTAAAGGTTAAGAGAACACTTTATTCACAGTTCATGAAGACTGCAAAGTTAAATGGCAAAGGACGTGGACCAGAGAGTGGTTAAAATTTGGGCCAGCAATGCATTCTACTTCAGTAAATAAATACAGTCACTGGCTTGAAAGGATTTGATGTAGAGTATTGTACATCACTGAGATTTTCTGGATTTTTAGTAGGATAATGTTACTAGATGTGACTCTGAGTTGACTCCCTTGTAGAGATAACGAGTTTGTCTTATGTGTGGTGGAAGGGTAACTGGATGTATGTCAGAGGGACAGACAGGGAAACAGAGAGCTAACCATGGGTCAGAATTAGTGCTTCCCTTTCTCACTGAATGAATATGGGATTGCATGACTATTTTTCTCCAGTGGGTCTGAGAAGTAAATATGTCATTTCCAGATCAAGATGCCTAAGAAGTAAGTACATAGTCCCCTTTTCTGTCTGTCTCCTTCTGCTGCGTGAGGGTAAAGTACCTATGGGCCTAGAAGATGTCAGAGGTGAAAAACAGACAGAAACCAGGTCCTGAATATGCATATAGAAAAGGGTAACCCACCAACCATCTGTAACAGTTCGTGAATGTACCCAAGTTTAAAATAAACGATTATGTAAAGCCACCAACCTCTTTAGATATTTCAGCTAACATTATCCCAATACAACACAATTTTAGTAATAACATTATTATCAGTTTAAAAGTTAAAAACCTAGTAATTAAAAGTATTCTTGTAAATAGAGCATAGCTTGCTACTCAAATTGAAAACTAAAATCTCTAATACATTTCATTAGTAAGTACTCAATCCATTTGAATATTCCAATAATGACAATCTTACTGACTTCTAAAACAACTGTTTCTCTTTTAAAAAAAACCCAAAAACTTATTTACTGGAAAACCTTACCTTATTTGAACTGTCTGTCTTTGTAAATTTACTCATTTGTTGATTTGAGAATTACTGAACACAAGCTTATGCTCTCCTATAAAGGGCATATCTTTCATTATTGTAAAATACATATACATTCTACCTCCAAATTATAATTGTGCCTTTTCTTCTCAGTTCAATAATGACCCAAAGAAAATGAATTAAAATATCTTTGGGGAGCTGACAGCAGTAATCATATATCAGTGTTTCAATATGCCTAGCAAACTGTGATAGCCAAAAACCACATTAACACTATACCACATTAATTTTTATTATGTAGTCAAAAAATTAATACATTTTAAAAATCTAAAATGTGGAATCAAAGTCATAGAACAAGTCAGGGCAAAAATAAACATCTAAGATTTTAAAGGATTCCAAATACATAGTAGGAAAGAGACCACAAAACCATTTTACAAATATAAGGATTTTACTACGTTGGGATTTGATAACATTTTGAGGTTTTCTGTCCAACATTTTGACATAAAGAAGGATTTGTATTAACTAAATCAACTAGAAGAATTTTTATGTAATTTCTAAGAAATTCTGTTTTTTGAAGTTCTGTAACACCAACATCTTGTATCCATTATTTTTATTTATGCTTTTTTTCCCTCTGTCTTGAATATTGGTTCAATTATGCAAAGCTTCTAAGAGGAAAGCTTCATATTGAAAACTTCTGACCCTTTTGTGTATTTTTATGAACCAACCAAACCTTCAGGGGTTTTTCCCTCCTATGAAATGCTAGAATGTGGGAGACGATGACCTCTACTGGCTATCAGGTAATGTAACCAAAGCCAATTTGACAATTTTCCAGATAGCAGCTGTTCTCTATGATGCATAGGGAAAAATTACCAGAATGAATTGAAAGTAAATGCTGAAGAGAAATAACAGTCCCTTGCTGGTTTTAATGCAGTTTTTGAAATTCTATGTTAAATAATTTCTTTAGGTTAAGAAATGCATTTTGAGTCTTACTTCATCTGTGTCTTATTTTTTTTTTTGAGAATAAATGCATAGTTGCTATAGAGTCTATAAAACACATATTTCAAATCTCAAAAACAATGCTTGAGGTTGCATATTTGCAAGAAGAATGAGTTTTAGAACTCTGTCTAACATAGTGCCTAATATTAATAATATGGCACTGTATACTTCAAAATCTGTTGAGAAGTGTTTCTCATACTAAGTATTCTTATCAAAATAAGATAAACAACACATTAGCTATTACTATAAGAACACAAGTTTGTTATACAAAATTCCAACACTCCAGAAGTGATTCCAGTGAAGAAAAGAGTCTCAGTACGTATACTTGCCTTAGTCCACCTTCGCAGGATTAGGATTAATTTATTGTGAGAAAAATGTATTTTTAATATGTGGATAATGTGGTTTGGGATTTTAGGTTTCTTTCAGGTGGATGGAATTTAAGTATGCATTGACTTTTAGAGTAACAGGCTAAGCAGGTGGAAATGAATTAATGTATAAATATACATAAAGACATTCTCTATCCATGCCTTTAAAAAATCAAACATTCCAGAACATTACCTCCTGGTCTTACCAGAATGAAGAATTAACCAGGTCTTTCTCCTAAAAGTGATGGAACACTAATTTCCAAATGGATAAGAAAAAAGTACACTTGAATGAAGATATTTCATATGTAAGTTTCTGAATTTTAATATAGAATAAAATTCGATTTTCAGACTTGTATTTCAGTGGAAAGCTGTTCAACCAGCATAAGTAAAATTATTTTTCGTAAGTGGTCAAATCATTTTTAAGAACATTACAATTCCTGAATTATAAGAATTCTTCAGTTCTTCTTCACAGACCATTTATTACTATTACTTAACACAAGACAATGCCTTTATAGCAATGAATCTCAGTAGTGTAACAAAGTTTATGATTTGATTTAACCTGCAAAAATGAACCTCATTTTTTAAAAAGAGCTTTGTTTTTCAGTGTGAAAAAGGAAATCTGGGAGTTTGGATGTGTAAGTTAAAAGTTTTACTGGTGTTTCAAAATATGCTTATGGCACAAACTTGATAAAATCCTAGCTATATCAAGTCCTTCAAAATAAGGAAGGGAAAAAAATTTATTCCAAGGAATTATCAAATGAGTACAGATAATATGCCACTCTCTATTACATATATCCATTAAAAGATTTAATTATACTGTCTTAAATTATAAGTGCTTGCATTCTGGTTAGACACTGCTAGTTTTTGCACTGGTTTTTAATGGTTGATTAAGGCAGAGCTCTAACTCATGCTAACAAAGTGAAGGAGCTAGTAATGTCCAACTGCAGATCTGTAGACAAGCTCTGGTTTGCCAGTATTATCACTGGACACAGTGAAATCAGAAAACTAAGATAAATGATAATTTTTCATGAAGCTCAGCATGTAAAGTTTAAAGACCTGTGCTTTATACTACAAAAGTTTGTAACTGTCAATTACCATTTGTTGTGAAAACAGAATAAAATTTAAATTGATAGAAAACATCAAAAACAGAATTCAAACAAAACTTACTTAGAGAAATAAAAAGTTTACAATGCTCAGGTGCTTCCTTGCCATGCTTTTGGAATTTTGCTTATTTTAAAATCTCAAAGCTTACAGTCACTGTCCTACCAGTTTTTCACTTTCTTAATTCTATCAGAATAAGATATCTTATCATAACATCTCAAGAATTAAACTTCTGAGCCAAGCTTCCTCAGGTCAGAGTTGCTACAATACTTGCAAAAGTCCCCATTTAATAGGAAGAACATTGCCCAAATAACATGTGACTTATCATAATTCCACAATAGTTACAGAACTTTTGCATTTTGTGAAAAGAATTTTTATTCTTACAGTCTTTGAGAAACCTTTGTGAAATCCACATGTATATCAGTGGGATTTCTCTTTCAGAATTGAGAAGATGTTTTACCCGTCATAAATGAACTGTAATCCCCATAGATTCAAGTTTAATTCAAAAACACTCTCTCCAGAGCTGCTAAATTTGGCAACCGACATTCCCCCCTCCATATGCTATCCTAAGGGGATTCTACATCTATTGTCCATAATGGTTTCTACTTAGGATGTCTGGAAAAGTAGATATTATGGTCACAGAAGGGCCGTTAAAGGGAATTTGAAAACAGATCCATTAAGTTGAAGTATTCAATTGTAAGTCTTCGAGTTGGAGAGACTATGCTAATTGATATTCAAGGAATAACTATCTGCCCTGTGCTTTTATTGTAACCTCTAACTTCTTATGCTTATATTGCTTATCAACCTGGTGTGGTATTCTCCCCGGAGAAAGAAATATTAGCAAAACATGGTATGCATAAAAAGTGCAGCAGATAAATAAGAAATTGTCCCTCAATGTGGACTTCATTTCCATTCCATTTTGTTGTTCAGAGTCTTCACTGTTTCAAAGCCATCTTTTTTTCATTAATTACATCAGCTCTGCTTTTGTTATGTCTTGTTAAAAGAAAAGAAACTTTCTATGATTTCTCTTCTAGACTGTGGAATGAAGTAATTGCAGTGTTTTGCAAACATTTAATATCTTAAAGTCTCTGGTCAGTGTTTGAGTAGATTTAAAAATACTTTCCTGTATTGTTGTGCTAGCATTCCCTGAATTTCTGTTTGCGCTTCTCTCCTCTCCCTGCTCCTTTTTTGTGGCCTTACACTTTTCTCTACACCTGGCTCTCATTTTCAAGCCTAATAGTTCTCAAGAGCAACAAAAGTTTCCCAAAGGCTTCCCAGCTTGGCCCTGTCTCAGCAATGTACGATTCTTTCGTTTTGTTCCTTCTTTCTTTTATTCTAAGTTTGATTTCCTTCTGTTGGAATGAGTTTTAGGAGGCAGGCCCATCTCTGTAGTGCACACAGCAGGCTGTCTGTTGAACAGCATCTCTAAGGTCCTTGGTCTGTGGCACTGAGTGAAGAAGGAACTGAAAAGTTTTGTCTACTGAAGTACAGTTTTTGTGGGACAGTAATCTTAGCAAAAGCGTAGTCAAAATGATTCCTTGCATCTGGACAGAGCGCTTTGTGCATTGTCTCACTGAACTCTACAAAGATCCTGCAAAATCAAATAGAACTGTTCTTATTCTTCCCATTTTATAGACGAGAAAA
This sequence comes from Dasyprocta punctata, assembly GCA_004363535.1. Taxonomy (NCBI): domain Eukaryota; kingdom Metazoa; phylum Chordata; class Mammalia; order Rodentia; family Dasyproctidae; genus Dasyprocta; species Dasyprocta punctata. Next base: position 34,555 of record RJWM01019444.1, read on the forward strand.
ATATGGTACTGAGGATTTAGGTGACTGACCCAGCAAACTGGCAGAACAGGAAAGCTAGTCTTCCGCTTTACTTCTTTTTCCCAGTGTTCCTTCTAGGACCCTCTTTCTTCATCTGTACAATTAGAAAAATACCGACCTAGGGTTGTTATGGGGAAAAAGTGAAAGAATTTGGATAAAGCACTTAGCATGTGCATGGTACTTAGTGCTTAACAGATGTTTATTTATTTATTTTTTTGTCTGATAAATACAACAGATAAGTTGGCAGAATAACATGTCAATGTAACTGCCGTCTTTTTGTGCATATAAGGATATGACAATCTACAAAAGAGAGCTTTTAAGTAGCCACTGACTATTTTCCAAGAAAAATTACATTTAGATTGCTACAATGAAATGAATGCAGGTGCACAGTGAGGAGAACAGATTCTGAATGCGTACAGTGTCTTACAATTTACATGCTGATTAGCTATGGTTTGGGCAAATTAACCTCTCTGTGCCTCAGCTTTTATATCTGTAAAATGTGACTTTTGAAAGCCATTTTACAGGTGGTTAAGAGGACCAAATGAGTGTAACAGAGATATTTCACAGGAATTTTGACTGAGGTATAAGGCTATGATAGACATCAGGTGTAATAGACCCGCAAAATACAGATTTAGAGAGCAAGTGCTCCAGTCCCTTGACTTCACCTGTCCCTTAGCGAGGGGTCCTGTAAACACCTGAGTCACTGTCGGGGGCTGTCTTAGGGAGAATGACACTCTTGCCTCCTCCTGGGGAGGGATATGGAGGTGCTGCCTCCCTGCGCAGGTCACAGCAGGTGGGCTTCACTGGGACCAGAGTGTGACAGGTGTTCCCAGGTTGGGGTGATTGTGGCCTGCTTCATGCTTGAGACGGTAAAAGCAGCAGACAGATGAAACAGAGCAGAGAGCTGCCTCGGAAAGCAATGTCACTCTTCTGCCTAATGGCAGGCGAAGGGGGCCTGGACCCAGGCCCAGATGTAGAAACTGCAATTATGATGTCAACCTCCTTCTTTTTGGTTTTGTTTTTGTTTCATTAAGCCATCCTGTTCAAGAACATGGTCTTCCAGGGAAAGAAAATGGAATGCACAAGTATGTATACTAACCAGGAGGTATAGTTCAGTGGTAAAGCGCTTGCTTAGCACACATGAGGCCCCTGGCTTCAATCCCTAGCACCGCAAAAGAAAAAAAAAAATCAAAACAAACAAACCAACTAACAAGAAGGGCCCACAAATCTAGCAGAGGCCAGCTAAAGCTAAGTTCCTTCTCCTGAAAATGGAAGAAGGTTCTGAGAGAATCTCTAACGATCAAGCGATTGACATAAGAGAGCAAGTCAGACAAGCACCTCACCCTGCGTGCCTTCACCACCACCCTACAAAGTACCAGCTAGAGCACTGTCCTCCGCACTGCACTGCTCCTTCCGTCAAGCTCTTCCCACTGCTCTCTGCCACTGCAAGCGGCCTATCAAAGGCAGACAGACCGTGGCCGGTGGAAAGGGGAGACAGCAGTGTTTTCATTTTACATCAGCTCCAACTTTTGATTGCAACACAATCACTGATGTTTTGAATTATAAATGAGATTGCATATGCGATTTGAAGCAACTGTAGTACTACTATCTAATTGTTTTGAGTGAAGTCATCAGTTGGCCCAAGATTTCATCCAAAAAAGGGAAGGTAACCCCACCGAGCAGTACTGAAGGGAAGCACAGTAACAAAAATAAGGCAATTTTGTAATAATTTTGTATAATGCATGTTACTTTATAACATGCATATTAGGTTTGTGGTTGACTCAAACCCCTCAAGTTATTTGCCTAGGAAATAGCCTCTTAAGTCAGCTCTTCCTCATTCTGTAGGTGCATAGAATGGGGCCTCATTTTAAAACAACTTTATCTTTGTTACTCTGTGACCTGTTGTGGGCTGTTTCCTTTGCTATAGGCTTCTGCCTGGGATCAGTAGGGTAAAGAACCTTGAACATAATTTGTTCTCAAAGTCATTAGTTGTTTTTCTTTGTCCTGAAAGTATATTTCTTTTACTGAAAGATTTAAAAAAATGTAAATGCAAAAGAACATCAAGAAAATTCAAGGCTTTTAAAAAATCTGTCATCCAATAGGGAATAAAAAGAAAGCCATCCAGTTTGTTTGATTCCTTCCAGTAGTAGCTCACTACCTTGTTTAACTGACCATTGGAAGCCTTCCTTTATTAAACTAAAATGAAATCCCTAATCACAGAATTTCTATACATTTACTCATGCTTTATCTCCTAGAGGAATACAGCTCATGTTTAGCTGGAGTTCCATGGTTTTAATTTTTTTCTCTCTTCCACATAATAGAAGACAGTTATGTCTTCCTTTGGTTGAACACCAGGCCAGATGTAACTTAAGAGCAGAGCTCATTTAGCTGTCATATAACACGCATATTAGGTTTGTGGTCAACTCAAGCCCTGCAAGTAATTTTCAGAGGAAATAGCCCCACAAATCTTCTCTCCCCATCCTGTACTTGTACAATCAGTTATTTAGAAAACGGAAGAGAGAGAGATTTAGCCTTGTTAGACTCCATTCTGTTAATTCTGCCCCAGTGTGCCAGCTTTTGAAAATATTTAGAACCTTTCTTCTTATTCAGAAAGACTGATTTTTTAAAAATTTATTCTTTATTTTTTAAAGCAAAAAGAGACTTAATACACAGAATTTAAAGTACTTACTCCAAGAAAATAGACCTCTTGTAGGAGAGGAACATTGGAGCTGCGGATATTTACAAATATTGGGGGAGTGGAGATCTGTGGAATTTGTGAGTGCAGAAAGTTTGTGTTTGACTCACAGGAGAAAAGTGAGAACCACCCACAGGAATAAAGGAGACGGCTCATTTTCAGGTGAAGTGATGGCCCACTGCATAAAAGAAAAGGCATGCTCATCATCATCATCGTCATCATCATTATTTTTTTAGATGGTTGATCTAAGGTATTTTTGCATAAAAACATTCTTTTAAACCTTTGCATCTGTTTCCCTGTTTTAAGATTGGATTTCTGTTCTATATATTATCAACTAATCTAGTTTATTGGTTTACAGTATCTTTTAGGGATTCGAGGTGTGATGAAACTGGGAGAAAAAAACAAACAAGCCTTAGAAGCACAAACAAATCTAAGGAGTAAAGTTGTAAAGTGCAGATTGTGGATAACCTTGGGCAACTTCATGTCCTGAAATTGCAGTCTTCTTAAAAATACAATTTTCTGACTGTGCAATTACAATTTTTCTTGTCTCTTTTCTATCTTTATAGGAACACTGATTATTAAAAAAATACTATTTTCCACCCTCAGTTTTGACCTTTGATAGTTTCTAAGAATTCGTGAAAATCTTCACTTCAGCTACTGATAAAAGTATTAAACGGAAAATTGTTCTTGAATAGACACCAGGAATATGTAGATCTTTGAGCACACTGAAGGGCATAATACAACTCTTTTCCTACTGCTACTTAATCTCTGATTTCTAATTTTTCCTACAACAGTTTCAGAGCAAGACTCACACCTCCGCTCAGGCCCACAGCTGTAGATGCTTAGGCACTGCTGAAAACTGCTAACTGCTTCCTCAAGGGAGATGCACTGGGTCCCTGTTGCTTTGAATACCTCCATTTGCTTCTTCACCTGGGAAGTTCACCAGCTCTGAAGGATGGAATTTCACAGCTTTTTCTGTGCTGAACATTCTTTCTCCTCTTTCTTACTTGCTCATTTCAGTGAGGTTTTGTTTCCATGTTCATTTCTCACACAAACAAAAGACCAGGAATGTAGAACTAAGCTATCAATGGCAGTACTAAATAGCACATGTAGCAGTGATCAATACTTGCAGAAAAGCGAACCGCATGTGCATGTTAAACGCAGTGTAGATCTTTGCTGTTGGAGACCCAAAAGCTGTCCAGGTATAAGGATAACCACAAAAAACAAAGCAGTAAGAATACATTGCGTGCGTGTTGTCCTGCTGGCCTTGAGCACCATCTGGCTATTTCGGTTTGCTTTGCATTTTTACACTCTAAAACATTGATTATAGATCTTATAATTTGCTTCTCCGGGGTAAAAAGATTTCTTTTACTCACTAGTTTTTATGGGAAGAAATTACCTTGGAAAACATCACTTTTGGTACACAGTGGTACTTAGTAGGAGTATTTTACACCAATATAAAAAAATAGTGTTTCAACACTCTAAATTGTTTCCAATAACCAATTCCCCCAAAAGACTAAATGTCAGCATTAAAACACCAAACACAAAGAACTAGAGTTCCTGATCCTTATGTCCTAGAAAGAAAGAGTCTGGGGAAAATCATCTAATTAGTAGTTCTGAAGGTAAGCATCTGGCATTTGCAGAGTTTACAAATTCCACGTTATTTCAATGTGCAGCTATAATTGACAACTAATTGCCTAGTATAAAGTTTGTATCACTCTAGTAGATGTTCTGGTTTTGCCTGTCTGATGTCTCTTCTTATCTCTCCTGGGGCAGCCACTGGGGTTTCCTTTTGGGAAGTACCCCTGCTTTCACCCTA
>RJWM01019445.1:0-39301 GCA_004363535.1 Dasyprocta punctata
ATCTGCCTTGCTGAAGGCCTGGGTCCCTCCAGAGCCCTGAGTTTTCTGGAGTTCCAGACCCTCCGGGAGGGAGGCCAAGAGAAACACACGGGAGAGAAGTTCCACAGAAGAGGAGGGCGAGGCCAGCGGAGGCGGCCACACGGAGTCTGCAGGGGTCCCTGCCCTCTCCGCCTACCCGCATGCAGCCCCTCAAGTCTGTCCATAGCTCCCTGTCTCTGCGGGGCCCGAGGCAAGGCACCACAGAGACACCACAGGCTGCTGCTTGCTGAGCTGGCCTGGCCCTGCTGCAGGACCAGGATGAGGGGTTGCCTGGCGACCTTTCCCAGGGAAGTTACAAGCAGCAAGGGAAACTGTGATAAACTGGGGTCACACAAATGATGGTTTCAGTGCCATCGTGGGCTATGCTACTGGGAGAAGGGCACAGAATCCCTGGGCTCTCTGCAGCATGGTGGCTTCCCCTTGGGGGAGAGGCCAGGGAAGGAAGGACTTTTATTGGTTTAACAAGAGGTTTAGCGAAAGCACTTTTGTATGACAAGTCTCTTATGTTGGATCCTGCAGAGACAATGGTGAAAAACACAGAACAACTAACTGCCAGGTTTTGGTGACTACAGGAAGAAAGTGAACAAGGAAATGACGCAGAGGGCAGGGAGATAGAGCGAAGGAAAGGTGGCCCTGCAATGACTGTTAAGCTAAGGTCCGAGGAAGACAAGGGAATGCTGCAGGGTGGACAGACAGCCCCGACAGAGGGAGCAGCAGCTGCAAAGGCCCCAAGATAGGAGCAGGGGCCCGGGGAAGAGAGGCGTGTGTGGAACGTGGCTGGGAAGGGAAAGGGTGGCCGAGAAATGCAGGAACTTCCATGTAGGAAACCTCTGGTTCAAACCAAACATTTTTGAGAATAACAGAAGGACTCTCTTAAAAATCATCTACAAGAAGCCGGGCGTGGTGGCGCACACCTTTAATCCCAGCACTTGGGAGGCTGAGGTAGGAGGAGCGTTGTGAGTTCGAGGCTGGCTTGGGCTACAACGCGAGCACAAGGCCGACCTGAGCTACACAGTGCGACCCTGCCTCAAAAAACCAGGGCTGGGAGTTTGGCTCAGTGGCTTAAGCACCTGCCCTGGCAGGTGCGAGGTTGTGAGTTCGATCCCCGGTGCCGAAAAAAAAAATCATATACAACAGCCAAGCCTAGTGGTACATTCCTGTATCCCCCAGTACTCAGGAGGCTAAGCAGGAGGACCGCAAGTTTGAGTCCAGTCTGGGTAGCTCAGCAACTTAGCATGTTAGCAAGACCCTGTTTCAAAATAAAAAATAAAAAGCGCAAGGGCTGTAGCTCACCACAAAGGCCCTGAGTTCAATCTCCAGTACCACCAAAAAATAAAAAAATCATATCTAACCCGGGCTCAATGGTGTATACCTCCATCCTCAGCACTCAGGAGGCTGAGGCAAGGGAGTCACAGATTCAAGCCCAGCCTGGGCAACAGAGTGAGTTCGAAGTCAGTCTGGACTATGTAGCAAAAACCTGTCTCACAAAAACAAAACAAAACAAAACAAACCAACCAAACAAACAAACAAAAAAACATTTCCTAGGTAAAATGAGACAGTATGTTCAGACGCTTAATAAGGATTTTAAATTTTATTCTAGCTATAAACAGAAGTCATCGATGAAGCTCAAGAAAGGAAGTTGTACAGGCTGAGAAACACAAGTTTGCTTGCTGCTTTGGGGTTCCTGGAGATCAGAGAGAGTCAGCGAGCGGAAAGACAAGCTATGAGTGGTCTCATCAGAAATCATGGAAGTAGGCTAGGCATGGTAACAGGACGCTGCGGCAGGAGGGGGACTGCTGTGAGTTCAAGGCTAGCCTGGACCAAATACTGAGTCCAGGCGAGCCCAGTCCAGACTGCGTAGCGAAGCTCTATCTTTAAAAAAAAAAAAAAAAAAGTCACAGAGATGACTGGGCAATGGCCACCTGTGGGGCGCTATGGATACTGGGGATGAATGGAGGATGGAGTCAGGGCATCAGCTGTTTCCTTATGCGACAGTTGGGGGTGGGGTGGGGAGACAGAGTCTGGCAGTTTTGATTCCTGGTTTTCCATGGCCAGCAGAAGGGAGACCATGGTGAGACAGGATGTTGCCACCCCAAGCCACTCTCTGTGGCCAGCTGGCATCTACACACTTCTGTCTGGGCAACCTTTTATCCCGTGAGACTAATGGCAGCAGCAAGTGCCCTTATTAGGGGCTGAATGTGGCAGCCTCCCCCCTGGCAAGCACAAGCGCATGTGCGGGTGCTCTCCTGACAGCTAGGGAGGGAAGCAACGGTGGCCAGTGAGGAGCACATTAGTGGGGGCAATGTCCCATAGGGGAACACAAAGAATTTTATTACTAAAAAGTAGAAACATATTAAGCAGTTGTGGGTAGCAGGGTTCCCAGGATTAGTGAGGAGGCCTCACTGGGACCTAAGGCAGTCAAAACTCTATTTAGGGAACAGGATTCTAGTACCTAGGTATAGTTTGCCAGGGGTCCTCCTGCCCCCTTCTTTGCTGTTTGTTTGTTTTGTTTGTTTTGCAATAACAAGGAATTGGATCCATGGCCTTCACACCAACATACAACCCCAGCCCTCCCCCCCCCCCCCCCCCCCGGTACCGGGGATCAAACTCACAATCTTGCACCTGCCAAGCAGATACTTAAGCCACTGAGCCAAACTCCCGGCCCTAACCCCAGCCCTTTCTACCTTTTCATTTTGACGCAGAGACTCACTAAGTTGCCAAACCTGGGTTTGTGCTCCTGATCTTCCTGCCTCAGCGCCCCCAGAGCACTGGGATTATAGGTGTGCTACCACGCCCAGCTGGTTTTCCCCTTCTTGTACGTCATAAAGCAATGGTGTTTTGTTTTTTTTTAAACCATGGATCAAACTCAACCTCATGCCTGCCAGGCAGGCACTCAGGCCACTGAACTAAATCCCCAGCCCTATTTTTTGAGATAGGGTGTCACTATGCAGTTCAGGCTGGCCTTGAACTCACTTTGTAGCCCAGGCTGCTCTCGACCTCACAATGATGCTCCTGCCTCAGCCTCCCGAGTGCTGGGATTAAAGGCATGCACCACCATGCCTGGCTAATGGTGCTTCTTATAATTGATACCCACATAGTGTCTTGTGAAGAGGTACTAGATTACTGAGGGAGGTGAGACATCAACATGGCTGGGGCATTAGGGAATTCAAGGGATGAAGATTGGGATAGGTACTTTTTACTGTGGTGATGAGCTGAAGACAGGGTTTCACCACTCTGGAACTACTGACATTTTGGAATGGAGTCTTCTCTGTCATAGGAAGTTATCATATGCATTATAAGATGTTCAGCAACATCCCTTGCCTCTGTCCACTATATACAAGTAACTTATACACATAATCTCTCAGCTGGGATAACTAAAAGTATCTCCAGCTATTGCCCAAAGTTCCCTAGGGAAGAAGAACCACTACTCAATAAAAGCTACTGGCTTAAATGAAGAAAAAGGGAAACAACCAGGCATGATGGTGCACACTACTTGGGAGGCCGAGGCAGCAGGATCCAAGCATGAACCCAGCTTGGAACACTTTACAAGACTGTATCAAAATCTTAAAAAAATAAAAAGGGCTGAGGATGTCACTCAGTGATAGAGCACCCCTGGATTCAGTCTCCAGTAATGGAGAGACAGAGAGACCTCAAATTCCTAAATCCTCTGATCAAAGCACAGAATGAAAATCAGAGTCTTTCTAAGACTGCACTAAAAGGATCTCTCGTTTGTAGCTGAAGGGTTGAGAAAGCCAAAAGTTGGGTCTCACAATTGCCACATTACAGTGCCGACTTAACGCATACCCTCACCACGCCTCTTACGTAGAAACAGGACCCTGAGAATGGGATGGTGATTCAGGAGAATGCAGGTAAATGAGACTACATATAAATCTCCAGCTCCGGTGGAATTCACTTCACTTGCTGCAGACCCAACTGTTCTGTCTGATGCCGACCTTGCTCAAGACTCAGGAAGCGCCCGCGTCACTGGCACAGGCGCCAAAGCTCCTCAGTGTTCCTACCATTCTTCATTCTTGTCAATCTGGAACAACAGTCAGATTCCAGTATGTCCCAGGGGTACAGATACACAGTCTAACCCAGGAAAATGCTTGCGTGCTAAAAATACTTAGAAAATATCCAGCAAATATGTATAAGGACACTAGGTCAACGAGGGATCATTTCTGTATCAGACTGAATCTGCCAATGTGAGAACGCACACCACAGATTTCACATTCCAAGTGCGGGTTCACGCAGCTAGGAACATTCTGGTTGTTTTCTTAGTTGGATGACTACAGCCTGACTTCAGTGGCAGTCCGCATGAAACGGCTGAAACAACAGTTCCAGCACAGAGGTTCACGAGCTGGAAGCTCAGTCTCCAATGTGACAGTGTGGAGAGCTGGGAGGAGCTTTTTAGAGGCAGGGACTGCTGGGAGGTACCTGGCTCTTGAACACCCTCAAGAAGGGATTAATTGAGAATGATGTGCCTTTTGAGAATGCGCCATGTTGCGCAGAGAGGCAGCAACTAGAAGAAAACCCTCCTGCCTCCCTGGTGAGTGTGCACGACTTACTGCGCAGACTCCAGGAAAGAAAGAGATGTGTGTCCCATGGGTCTACCAGCGTGCGGGCTACGAATCAAGGACTCCCCCCACACCCCACCGTAAGCAACCTGCTGGCTCAGAGGACCGACTAAGTTCATAGCAACTAAGGTACATAAAACAACTAAATGCTTGTATTGTTAGGTTATTCTGCAGGCCTGGTGCCCGCAGTCTGAGCATTTCTTGGGAAGATGACATTGTGCAGTGAGGCAAATATGTGGGATTGTCCTCTGTCTTGTCTTCGATCCCCAATATCATTCTCATTGTTTTGCTTAATTTTCATTAATTTTCGTTTCTTTTTTTAATTTTTTTAAATTTTTCTTCATTTTATATTCTGTTTTTATTGGTTTTATTGTGTTTCATTCTTGGTTTGTTTTTGCTATACCTGATGGAATGGTCAACTATTCTGAAAATAACAAGATACACTATAGTAACTATTGTTTTCATAGTGTCTCTTTTTGAAGTTCTATGCCAGTTCTACTGCTTTGTTTTGATTGTTCTGTTGTCTTTTGTTGGAATTTACTATCTTTAAAATAAAATAAAAGCCGGGCGTGGTGGCGCACACCTTTAATACCAGCACTCGGGAGGCTGAGGTAGGCGGAGCGTTGTGAGTTCGAGGCCGGCTTGGGCCACAACGTGAGTGTAAGGCCGGCCTGAGCTACATAGTGCGACCCTGCCTCAAAAAACCAGGGCTGGGAGTTTGGCTCAGCAGCTTAAGCGCCTGTCTGGCAGGAGCGAGGCTGTGAGTTCAATCCCCGGTGCCGCAAAAAAAAAAAAAAAACAAATAAAATAAAATAAAATAAAATAAAATAAAATAAAATACAAAAGAAGAAAAAAGAAGGGATTAATGCTGGTCTGATGGAGTGGGTTAGGTATCCCAGGAGTCGGTGAGGTCCCGTGTGAGAGCAGGCTGTTGTCCCAGAGAGAACCTGGCCCCTCCCTATCCTCTTCATTCCCTTCTAACCACCTGAGCGCTCTCCACCATGTGCTCCTGCCACATGCTACCACCTGCCAAAAGACCTGCATTGAGAACTAGCCCCATGCTGTTTGGTTGTCCTAGCTACCAGAAACATGAGCCACACTGACTTTTTTTCTTTATAAAGTAGCCAGACTCTGGTATTTTCTTACATAACAAAAAACGGACTAGGACAGTAGAGTTGCCAAAAATTCCCTGGAATAATGTATAAGAAGAAATCTACTACTAGAAATCTGTACTAGAGCAAGAGAAACATGAAATGTTTATCCTATATGACCCACTCACTACACTCTAACTTTGACCCCTGAGAAAGCTCAAATGTCACTCCCTTCACAAGACTTTCAGAAACAAGTATGTTTCATGAGTTCTAGCACACACATCTGGCATGTCCCTGAAAACAGGATATATTATAAATGACTACAGATGATGCTTGGACAGTGGTTTGGGTTTTTTTCTAAGTGACTGATAAAACAATAGCACATCTTATAACTGATAGTGCCCTGGATGTGATTATCTCTGGGATGCCACCGGGAGCTCTGTTCGTGTACTGTCAGAGCGCTGTTATGCCTGTCCCTCACTGGTGTTCACGTATGTTAGGAGGAAATGCTGCTGATTCCACTGGGGTGTGAAAACCAACTTTATGGGTGGTGGAGGCAAAATTAGAATTGACTTTCCAGGAAAAAGAGATATGTATGAATCCACAATGGGCAGCCACTCCAGCACTAAGATCAGCACAGTCCTCCAAAGGGTATTTTGAGCAGTGGCTAAGAAGTCAAGTACTCCTGTGGTTCCAAACATGGACAGCTCACTAACTTCCTAGCTCCAGGCCCAGCAAACTGAGACTTGTGTTGAATGACAACAGAGAACACAGTCACTCATCCTTCAGGTAACTGCGTACTCCTTTCAAAAGGCTGTTGTGACAAACAGCTACCCACTGGGTGGCTTCACGCAACAGCAATGAGTTTTCTTGTGGTTCTGGAAGCTGGAGGTCTGAAGTCAGCAAAACCATGCTCCCTATGAAGACATGGGGGAAGAACCTTTTCCTGCCTCTTCCTAGCAATTCTTGGTGCTCCTTGGCTTGTAGCCTATCACACAATGATCTCTGGTTTCATCAACACATGGCCTTCTTCCCTGTGTGTCTCTCCTCTGGGGGGGTTGGGAGTACTGGAAATCGAACCCAGGCCTTGCATATGCTAAGCACAGACTCTATCATTGGGCTACACCGCAGTCTCCCCTCTTATAAGTACACCAGTTGTTGGATTTAGGGGCCATCCTGCTCTAGTATGATTTCACCTTGGCCTGATTACATCTGTAAAGACCCTATTTCCAAATAAGGTCATTTTGTTCACAGTATCTGAGTTTAGGATTTGAATGATAGTAAATCTCATGAGAAGCGGGATTCTCAGTTACAAACATTAATAATCAACTCTGCTTTAAACAGAAAGTGATTTTTTTGTTCTTTTGTTTTTGTGAGACAGGGTCTCACTCTACAATTCAGGCTGGCCTTGCACTCACTATGTGGCCCAGGTCAGCCTCGAATTTGCAGCAATTCTCCTGCCTTAACCTCCCAAATGCTGGGATTATAAGCATGTGCCACCACGCCTGGCTGAAAGTGAATTTATTAAAAAGATACTTAGTTAATAAAATACTTGGGTTGCCTAAAGCATCAGGCTTAAATCAGAAGCAGTGACCACACCTCTATTCCTGCATGGTCTAGCGAGACTATCTGTCTACACCATAGAGCACAGGCAGCTTCTGTCTGCAGCCCTGCTGCTCTGAGGATAGGACGTGGATTCATTTCCCAGCAATGCAGCCCACAGGGATGCTGTCAGTATGAAGTCCTTCCATTTACTTGCATGGCTGGGCACCCAGGGACGCTCCATATTTCTCCCTACTTCATCATTTAGTAGCATGAAGCGTTCATGACAAGACAAGTAAATCATGCACTTAATGCTTCTTAGCTTGGCCTTTACAGTGAGTACTGTAGGGAATCCCTGTGCGGTGAGGAAGATATTCTGAGCCCAGGGATGGTGCTGCTGACAGAAGCAGGGCAACTGGAACCACATGCAGATCAATGCATGTCTACTTTAGTCATCTCCTTGAGCCAGGTGTGGTGGTGCATACCTGTAAACCCAACACACTTGGAGGCTGAGGCAGGAGGGTTGCAAATTGAGCCCAGTTTGGCAATTTAGTGACAACATGGCCACTTGGTCATGAGCCCACAAAACAACCATCATTATGAGCCACCTGGCTCCCCAGAGCATCCCCAAGAGGAGACAGACATCCTCCCACTCCAGAGTATCCCAGCAGGCGAGTCTGAGTGCCTTCTGCCTAAACTTCTAAGCACGGATTCTCTGCTCCTGCTCCTTCTGAGTTCCTAACCACTATTTTAATTAGCTACTGGCTCTGAATCTGTTCACACCTCACCTCAGTGTAATAATAATCCACCCTACAGTCATAAAGTAAACAGGTAGTCAACTTTTTCTTCATATATAAACTCCAAACCCAGATTGAAAGATCAAATAATTCCAGCCTTGCACAAACTTTCCATAGCAGGCTGTTCTCCTGTGATGCAGGCGTAAAAGAGTCTGTGTGTGATACTCCCTCGACAAAGCATGAAAAGTGCAAACCAAAGTAAAACACCCAGCTGGGCATGGTAGTGCACGCCCTTAATCCCAGCACTCGGGAGGCTGAGGTAGGAGGAGCATTGTGAGTTCGAGGCCGGCTTGGGCTACAACGCGAGCGCAAGGCCAGCCTGAGCTACATAGTGCCACCCTGCCTCAAAAAACCAGGGCCAGGAGTTTGGCTCAGTGCCTTAAGCGCCTGCCCTGGCAGGCCCGAGGTTCTGAGTTCAATCCCTGGTGCCGCAAAAAAAAAACAAAAACAAAAAAAAACAAAAAAACAGGAGCTTTGTGCTTATTAGGCAAGCACTTTACCACTGAGCTACTATACCCACAACCCCAGGTAAATTTTTCAATGAATTCCTAAAGGCCGAGCATGGGCCAGTGTGAAAGGAGCTGTGGATGGTGAAAGGAGTCCAGAAAGTGCTCAGAAGGAAGCCTTGAGAAAGTGTTCCCTGTGGGCTGGGGTGGGTGGGGAAGAGACTGGCTAATGCTGGAAACTCGAGACAGCCCCATCCTGTATGTTCAAGGAAAAAAGCTTTCAGGTGGCACTCAACAAAACCTCCATTCCAAGTGCACTGGTGGAAACCCACTGAAGCTGGGGAAGAGAGCAGAAACAATAAAAATGCTTGTTGAGGGATGTGTGCTAATAAGCATTAACAGCTAACAGCACTGGTGAAGGCCACACCCTCAGCAGCAAGTTCCCACTGCTTGTGAGGTTTAATCAGAACCTCAGACAATGTCCCCTCCTGAGACCCACAATCCCGCAAATGCAAGTAACAATGGAATTCTTACTTGGAATTCTGCTGGGTAGAGCATGAAAAAAAGACCGACAGCCAAGCAGGGAGACAGAGGTATTACTAGAGAACTTTGCAGGCTCTTGCAGACTGATGGTATCCACAGCAACAACACGTTTTAAAGCTAACCCCTGATTAGATTAATACAAACTCCGACACTAAAGACACAGCAGAAGAAAAATGCTATGGTTGCCATAGGTAACCACTAAAGGGCTGACTGTAGACTTGTCTATTCTGGACATTTCATGTAAAATGTTATCAGTGGTCTTCTGTGACCAGTTTCTTTCACTTAGCTTAGTTTTTAAACTTCACTTTTGTCTTCAAAGTTCACCTATTTTTTTCCCAAATGTTTACTGAAAAGCAACTATACTTCCACTTTATGGTAACAAATGAAAAGAAAACATATTGGTTATAAGAGTTTTAAAATATAAGAGTGATAAATCTCACCATAAAATTTATAAGACCTATATACAGAAAACTAGAAAATATTAGAGAAATTAAAAATTTCAAGAAACATTTTAAGGTGAAACACTTGAAGATAACAATGTTCTATGAAAATCCATAAGACTTGCAATGATTAAAAACTATTTTGATTTTTTTTTAATTTATTTTTGTCTTTTTGAGACAAGGTCTTACTATGCAGTTCAGGTTGGCCTTGCGCTCACTTCATAGCCCAGGCTGGTCTTGAACTCACAATGATCCTCCTGCCTCAACCTCCCAAGGGCTGGGATTACAGGCGTGTGCCACCATGCCTGGTTTAAAACCATTTTGAAAAGGAAGAAAACACTTTGGAAGGCTAACACTATTTCCAGAATTAATATACATTTACAATATTTTATTTACTCTTTCAGTTTCTTATACTAGGGACACAATATGATGCTTGCACACATGAGTCTGATTTATTTATAAGCTCATCCATGTTGTAGCCTGTTGTAGTACTTTATTCCTCTTTATTGCTAAGTGATATTTTATTATATGGATCTACCACATTTGGTTTATCTACTCATCCACTGATGAACATCTGGTTTATTTCAGTTTTTAAACTATTATCAATATTGCTGCTAAGAACATTTGTATGTAAGTTTTTATATTAACATGTTTTCCTTTTTCTTGGCTACAGACCTAGCTGTAACTAAGTCATATGTTAACTTGGGGTTTAGCATCCTGAAGAACTGCTGAACTGGGCTGGGGATAAAGCTCAGCTGCACAGTGCCCGCCTGGTAAGTGCAAGGTCGTTAGTTTGATTCCCGGTACCAAAAAAAAGAAAAGAAAAGAAAAAAAAAAAAAGAATGCTGGACTATTTTCCATAGTGGCTGTTCCATTTTACATGACAACCACCAATGTCTTCTGGATCCAGTTTATCTACATCCTTGCCAATAATTTCATCTCTTTTCATGACAGCTGCCTTAGAGGGCATGGAATAATATCTCACTATGGCTTTGATTTTCACTTCCCTAATGGCTAACAACATCCAGCAATATATAAAAAGGACAGTACAAAAGTCACTAAGAGAGGCTCATCTCACAGACTGCTCAGAATTTAAAAATCAACACAATTTATTATAGTAACAAACAAAATAAGAAAAACCTTATAATCATCTTACTCATGATTTAAAAAAACATGTCTCTCAGCAAACAGATAATAAAGAACTTTACTGATCTAATAAATTATATTTCCTACAGGTTAATGTCAAAACTTAATGGGGACAGGCCAGGCATGGTGGCGCATGCCTTTAATCCCAGCACTCAGGAGGCTGAGGTAGGAGTAGCATTGTGAGTTCGCGGCCAGCTTGGGCTACAACATGAGCAAGGCCGGCCTGAACTACATAGTGCAATCCTGCCTTGTAAAGCTAGGGCCGGGAGTTTGGCTCAGTGGCTTAAGTGCCGGCTTGGCAGGTGCGAGGTTGTGGGTTTGATCTTCGGTACTGACCAAAAAAAACCACAACTTAATGGGGACAAAGGAGTCCTCAAGTTTGAAGAAAAAGAAAGCCCTTTTACCACTCCTATTACACTGGACAAAAACCTAGCCAATTCCATAAGGGATAAAAAGTCTTTTAAAATGCAAAAATAAAAAGAGAATCCAATTTTTTTAAGGGTAAAAGATCTACAATGAAAAAATGTTTAAGTGGGCTGGGGATTTAGCTCAGCGGCACAGCGCCTGCTTGGCAAGAGTGAGGTCATGAGTTTGACCCCTAGTACAAAAAAATAAAAAAAATTTTTAAATGCCCAAGATACACATAAATTGATGTTCAATATCACTAAGCATTAAGCAAATGGAAATTAAAACTACAACACAGCCGTGCACGACAGTGCACACCGATAACCCTAGTATTCTGGGAGGAGGTGAACACTCACAAGTTCCAGCACAGCCAGATCAACTTAGTGACTTAGAGAGACCCTGTCTTAAAATTTAGAAAACGAAAAAATAAATAATTAAATAAAAAGAACTGGAGATATAATTCACTACAAAAGCCCTGGATTCAATGCCCAGTACCACAAAAACAAAGACTAAACAAAACAACAACAACAACAACAAAACACAATGCAGTATCATTATACAGCTATTAGAACAGCACAGAAACTGACTGCACAAAATGCTAAGGAGGAACTCTCATAGATGTCTGGTAGGATGCAAGCTGGTACAGCACTTGGAAAATGTTTCAGTGGTTTCTCTAAAATGAAGCGTACCGTCACCGTACGACCCAGTATTTCCATTCTTAGGTATTTACATGAAAGAAAATGAAAACCTTCGGTCACACATAAACCTACATGCAAATGTCTACAGCAGCATTATTTATAATAGCTTCAAATTACAAATTGCCAAGATATCCTTCCAGAAGCAGATGCATAAGCAAACTCTGGCACCTTCATTCCATGATTACACAACAGTAAGAAGAAATGATTATGCATCAGTAAGAAGGTGTGTTGATTCACAGAACTGTATAGATCAACCTAGTATTTTTTTTTTAAGGAAAGTCAAAAGGCCATACAGTCTTTGATTCTGTTTATATGATATCACAGAAAAGGCAAAATCAGAGCTGGGCATGGTGGCGCACACCTTTAATCCCAGCACTTGGGAGGCTGAGGTAGGTGGAGTGTTGTGAGTTTGAGGCTGGCCTGAGCTACATAGTGCGACCCTGTCTCAAAAAAACTAGGTCTGGGAGTTTGGCTCAGTGGCTTAAGTGCCTGCCTGACAGGCATGAGGTTGTGAGTTCGATCCCCGGTGCCGCAAAAAAAAAAAAAAAAGGCAAAACTTTAGGGATGAAAAACAGATCAGTTGAGGGAAAGAGGAGAAGCTGCCTCCTTCCCACCCCATAAGGTTATTTCAAAGACGATGGAATATATATGTGTGTGTGTGTGTGTGTGTGGAGGGGGTGCTGGGCTGATGGATGCTAAGACCTGCATTTGTTAAAATCCACAAAACTGTGCACCCCAAACACTTAATGCAAATCTAGAAAGGTAATCAATGGAGATGTTTAGGAAATCCTAAGATACAATGAAGACTAAGAAAACAAGCATGTGGGGAACAAACATGTAATTTCCCCCCAAAATGAAAAAACTGACCCATGTTCTCTGTTATTTAATTATTTATTCAACCCTCCAATACATGTGAAGTTGGCTTGAAGCAGATTACCCATACCCTTGAGAGAAACCATTTTACTACTGTACTTAAAATACAGTTCTATGTGAGTCTTTCCTTACATTGCAGCATTCAGTCACATCAATACTTTTCAAAGGAATCAAAAGAAACAAGTGGGATGGCGAGGAGGTTGGACTGGAGCCAGAGATGCTGGACTGTGATTCTTCACAGAGCCGGAGATGTCAGTACGAACATGTCTTGATTTATGATAGAAATAAACGCAGATGTGTGTGCGCACATAGGAAAGTACACAAAAGTGCCTTTCCTAGCTGTGGCCACTTACAGCAACTGGAATGGTGACAAGACAGCGGCGCACAGTACACAGAGTGCCTGGTTTTCTCTAATACCTTGCTCCAACAAACGAGCTGGGCTCCCTGGGAAAATGGCTGGCTCTAGTGTGACTGCAGGGAATAAGTAAGAAGTGCCTGAAGCATCTTTCTTATGATGCCAGTATGCCAGGAGCTGCTCTTTGAAAACGCAAGCTTGAAAGACACAGGCGCCCACCTGAAAGAGTTAGCTCCCAACGCCAAACCTGGGACAATTTAAGGAACAAAATTTTTTAAAACACTGAAATCAAAGAATAAACTTCTTGGAGTCCATTCTGATGAATGATTGAATAAGTAAAAAAATGGGAGAGAAGGAACATATCACCTTTACTAAAAGAAGTATTCCATAAAATTGTATGCAACCTCCTCCAGAACTTTTACAAGAAAACAACAGATGAATGGATAGAGAAAGTGTGGTGTAGCTGGGCACAGTGGCTCATGCCTGTAATCCCAGCACTTGGGAGGCTGAGGTAGGAGGACTGCTTCGAGTTCAAGTCCAGCCTTGGCTGCAAAGTGAGTTCAAGGTCAGCCTGAACTGATTAGTGAAACTGTCAAAAAGACAAAAAAAAAGCATGATGTTTACACATATGGGAGTACTACTCTGCCATAAAGAAGGATAAACAATTCACCTGTAGGAAAATGAATGCACCTTAAGATCATAATATTAAGTAAGATAACTCAGACACAACAGCTTAAATATCTTGTTTCTCTTATATGAGAAACCCAAAGTATACATAAAGAGCAAAGTAAAAGATGGGTAATAGAGAGTAAGGAGACAGATCATTCTTTCTCAAAGGGAAAGGGGATCAAGAGGTGGAAAAGGAGGGAAAAATGACAAAAAGAATTGTGATGTGTTATGTACATGTACCAATTCCACACAAGGAATGTAGACATTACATGCTGCACATACGTACTAACAAAAAATAAGTAGAAGTTTGCACCCTGAAGAAAGGGAAAAAACCAAGCAAATCAAAGCAAAGGCAAAAGAAAAAATAATCCAAGAGAAAAAAAGATGAATTAAATAAGTATTTCACAGAAAAAGGGGCACACGTAGCACATGAATAGCAACAAATATTACTAATTAGGAAAATGCAAAATAAGATAAGAAATTATCACTTCATATGTACCACCCTGTAAAAAAAACTTAAGTCAGACAACAAATACCAAGAATATGGGATAGAACAAACCGATACACAACTTTTGGAAAATAGTATGGTGTTATCAGGTAAAGTTAGAGAAGCACACCTCTCTGAATCCACAATTTTCAATTATAATACTAGGTGTTTACCATAGGGAGACGCATATATGCCTCTAAGTACTTTTATATTGGCCCCATACAGATATGAAGCAAATGTTTATCTACAGCATAGAAAAGGAAGTTGTGATAATTGTGTAGTGGAATGTTATACAGTACTAAAACAATGGACTAACTCTTAATTTATAAACATTAATCTATTTCTTAAAATGCCTACAGTCAGGTGTGGTGGTGCGCGTCTATAACCTCAGCATTCAGAAGCCTGGGAGTTCGAGGCCTGCCTCGACTATATAGTGAGTTTGAGGACAGCCTGAACTACACAGTGAGACCCTGCCTCAAAAAAACAGGACAATAAAAGGACAAGAACACTTACTTCATTCCATTTATAATGTTTCAAAATCTGGAAAAACTAAATAATATATATTTTTAGAGGCAGAACTCAGAAAATATTTCTAATACCTTATAGAGAATTTAACAATGAATGTAGGATAATAGTTACCGCTAGGAAGACACAGGGAGACGCAAGGAGGACTTCTGTTGGTTTTTCGTTTTTTGTTTTTCCTTTTTGTCGTGCTGGTGATTAAAACCAAAGAACACTGAGAGCTACACCTCCAGCCCTTGTTATTTCATTTGAAGACAGGGTTGTGCTAAATCGCAAGGCTGGCTATGAACTTGCGATCGATCCTCCTGCCTCTGTGCCCTGAAAATAGCTGGGATTACAGGGGAGCAGCATGGTGTCTGGCTTGACTTGCTGTTTCTATGGGCACAGCACAGGCGGCGGTTTGACTCAGGCTGGCTGAGGAGGGAGCGAGCATAGGCAAGCGAGTGTGCAGGCAGAGGCAGCCGCATCAGTGGTTAGGGGAGCACAGAAGTGCGGCAGCAGATGGAGGGAGCTGGTGTAGACACAACAGCTTGGGTTTCTATGTGAAGCAGGGGGCAGCAGCACAGAGAAGGATGCTCCTATTTCGATGAAGCCTGGTTATCTATCTCTCTCTGCTGGCTCACAGGCCCTTCAGATACAGAGGGCGCAGACGTGTGCTGACTCACAGCACACAGTGGGCCACTTCCAGCTTTCGAACACTGGGGAAGGAGAGGCCAGGCACTATGCACACAGGTACAGGGGGGATTTTACAGTGACGGGGGGATTTTACAGTGACAGTGGAAGAGCGTCCAGCTTCCTTCCAGCTTCCATTTCTCAATCAAGTGAGATGCAGTGCTCCGGGTGAAATGAACCAGGAAGAGGTCATGTGAAGGCTTGAGGAAAAGGTGTGAAACCTCCTGCTGGAAACAGGCCCTGCAAACTTCAGTTGGCAAAGGAATTCCCTGCAAGAACTAGTAAAACGCTGGCTGCTGGGCCCGGCTGCAGTGTGTCTGACTCAGCTGGTCTGGGATGGAGCGTGAGAATTTGCTGCTGTGGCCGGAGGACTATACTCTGAGAATCATCCTACTAAGCAAATAAAAGCTGATGGCCGGGGAGTATCTGATGCCAGACTGAGGCACGGGATCATGAATTTTAAAAGAATCCAATCGGCCACATCGTGGGAGTCTTCTGCAGCAACGTTTAGCTGCTTGGGCCGTATTGGGCAAGCAGGGTGGCAGGAGGGGGCAGCTTGGGGTCTTTGTATCAGGCGTGGGCTGGAATTGTGGACTAGGAAAGTGCAAGGTGGATAGAGGGGGAATAAAGCTCACAGACTGAGAAAGGCCACTGCCTGGCTGTCCCAAGTTCAAACTGCAATACAGATGCACAGTCTGCCCTCCATATCCACGGGATCCACATCCTTGGGTCCCACCCACAGAGGATCATGCCTGGAATCCCAGCAAACTGAAAAGCTAAGGCACGAGGATCCCAGGTTTCAACCCAGCCTGGGCAATTCAGCACTGTAGTGAAAAATGAAACAAGACCAGGGATATAACTCAGGGTGAAGGCCCTTGGTTCAATCCCCAGTACCACTAAAAATACCCCCACATTGTGTCTATATTGTGTGCTCTTATTACTCCCTAAGCAAGACAGCATAATAATTATTTGTACAATATTTACATTATGTTGAGTATTATAAATAATCTAGCAATGATTTAAAGAATGTGGGAAGGTATGCGTAGGTTATACGCAACTACCATGCCATTTACATAAGAGACTTGAGCATCCTTAGATACTGGGGGAAGGGGAGGATCCTGGATCCAATCTCCTGCAGATCCCAAGGGATGACTGTGCCAGAGCAAAGGTGCTGGAATGCAGATGGGTGGCTGTCAGAGAAAGGAACGTCAGCAGCCCTTTTCAGGAGCAGGGCGGTCTATGGCGGTGATCAAGCTCAGGTTGGCAAAGTGCAATGGGTGAATGGGGTAGAGTTGGAAGGAGTCAGGAGACAGAGGCCAGGTTATTTCACTGTTTCCAAGTGGGCCCGAAGTCGCCGAGGATGAGAATGATGACATGAACTAAGACACAGGGGACAGAGGGAAAGCTCAGCAAGCAACAGAGAGCACAGACATCAGCAGATCCCGGCACGGAGGAAACACCATGGACACTGGTGCTGAAGTCCGAGGCAGCCACAGTAGCCGGGTGCCCGGTTCCTGTCCGGGGGTGGAGGATGGCAGGGGAAGAAGGCAGACTTCAGCCTCCACCCTTGGGGAGAGGTGAGGGCCTGTTTCCGCCCATTCCTAGCCATTTCCAGACCTGGGACTGACTCGCGACTATTAATAGCTGGAAAGGAAGCTGGAAAGAATGCCCCAGGAAGAGGGCGTGTGGAAGGCAGGCAGGAAGGCAGCGGGACGGAGGCTCCAGGCCTGGACATTCGTGTCCGCCTCTCCTTCCTCACTTGCCCTCAACCCTCCACCCCTGCTGTCATCTCCATGGAAAGGAAGCCAAAAACTCCAAGTGGAGAGACCAGGCAAGACCAACGGATGCCTTCCTGGACTGTGGTGGAGGGATGTCCCGCCCCAAGGCCCCTGGCAAGCCATCTTCCCTCTTGAAACACATCTGTCAAATGGGTGCACACGATTTCTAAGGATTCTTAGGATGTGGGCACACCTGCCTGCGCACACTACCTTTGGAGCCATCCTACTGGCACTGCAGAGGGCTTGCTGTAGGCCTCCCTTGAGGTCAGGTGGGACCCTTTCCAAGTGTCACCTGACCTCAACATGCACTAGAAGTTCCTTTATTCCTGGAAGGAGCTGCCAGCCATCAAGAATGACACCATGTGACACTGTCTGAAGCCCAACCAAGCAGAGGTCTGACCCCTCCCAGTCCCCCAGGGTCCCTATTCGCAGATCCCTGCGTGGCCGTTGGGCCCTGAGTGGTAGCCGGAGAGGACTGTGGAGGAGAATGGGCTGGAGGAGCAGGGTCAGCAAGGGGACAGGGGCTGCTCTGCTGGCGTGGCCTGGCCTTTCCCAGCCCCTCACTGCCGGGCCCTCATTCGGAAAGATCTGACCCACGTTATGGTCCCACCTCTGCGCTTCTCAAGCTTTGTCACTTGAATCAGGACCCCTCATCCACAAGAGCCTTAACAGTTGGTCACCATTCCCTGCCACTGCCCTCTTGCTCAGTTGGTCACTCATTCCTCCTTCCCAAAGGCCCTTCTGGAGGCCTCCCCAGCCCAGGGTGGAGCGTCTCGAAGCTCTGTGCTCTGGGGTCTCAGTAGTCCTATAGCCATGCTGCACAAATGCTTGACTGCTATGGGCTTTGCTAAAGCCCACACCCTGTGCCCTGCAAGGTTGTAGCCAGGTGTCAGTGTCCCAAAAGGGGGTGCTTGATATGGGGAAGCAGCATTAGCCAGTGTGGGTGGGCAGAGGGCTCCCTGGGAGCACGGAGAGGGAAACTGGGCACTGACTCAGTGACTTCTGCCAGCCATCTCCAGCCACCTCCCAGGTCTGCCCTGAGCCTGGGTAGCACTTGGACCTTCTCTGCCTTTGGGCTTGTACATTGGTTTCCTAGGATTGCCACAAATTGCTGCAAAGGCTTCAGACCACAGAGATGCAAAGGTCTGAAAGCAGGTGACTGCAGGGTTGTGCCCACAATAGAGGTTATGAAGAAGTGTTCATTCCTTGTCTTCCCTGCTTCTGTGGGCTGCTGGCATCCCTCGGCTCCAAGCAGCAGCACAGCCCAGTCTCTGCCTATGTGGCCACGTGGTTGGCCACCTTCTCTGTTTCTTACAAGGATTTAGTCCCTGCCCATATAATCCAGGATGTTCTCATCTGGATATCCTTAATTACATCTGCAAAAATGCTTGGTCCAGATAAGTAAAAATCACAGACTTCAGAGATTTGACTTCCACTGGGGCTGGGGGGAGGAGTCTTTGATTTGCCATGGGTCCCCGTCCAGGAAACAGGAATAATAATCCCTGGCATTGTTCCCTGTAACTCTCTAAGTGGCCTCCTTCTTGGGCAAGTGACCCCAAAGAGGGCCTGCTCAATTTCCTTGGTTAAAGAAATGAACACATTCCCCTCCGAAATGACTTTGAAGCCCCCGTTCCCATGGCATTAGAACATGGGGCCTCTGGGAGATGACTAGGTTTAGATGGGTCATGCAGCTGCTAGGGCCCCACCTGGGATGGGATTAGTGTCTGTTATAGTTTAGATCCAGAATGTTCTCCAGAGGCCCCATGTGCTCATAGGTGGGGCTTTTGGAAGGCGACTGAATCCTGGGATACAGCTGACTTGCTGTTAGGAGGTGGGGCTGCGTGGAAAGAGGTGGGTCATCTGGGGCACTTCTGCTCCAGCTCCTCCCTCCTCTTTCTGCTTCCTGGCCACCTTGACAGGAGCCACTTTCCTCCTCCCAGGCCTTTCCACAGTGCCCTTTCGCCCTGGAGCCTGCCAGCCATGCACTGTGACCATGAGCTAAAAAAAACCACTGCTTCATTAAACTGTGGGTGTTGCTATGTGTTCCAGTGATGAGAAAAGTGACTAAGACAGTGTCCTTGAAGAGGACAAGAAGCACAGGGGCTTCTTCTCTTAGCCATGTGAAGACACAGCAGGTAGGCAGCCATCTGCAAGCCAGGAGAAAGCCTCACTAGTACTTGACCACGCCGGATGTTGCTTTCAGACTTCTGCCTTCAGAGTTGTGACCAAGTAAATTCCTGCCACCCTGTACACAGCCACCCTGTACACAGTATTTTGTTGTATCCTAACAAAAACCTGAGCTGACAAAAACAACGAGCTCCTGGAGGCAGCCAGCAGGAAGGACAGGGTCCCCAATCTGTCCTCATGGGCCCAGCCCGGCTGCGTGGCTTCTAACTGTGCTCTGGCCACTCCCTGTCCCTTCCTGTTAGGGACGGTGAGTCTCGGTGGCTCTCGGCAGCAGGACAGCAGCAGGGGTGTTGGCAGCCAGGTTCCTCAGCACTGCCTCTCCCTGAGGGGCCGGGAGCAGCACCCTGAGGGGAGATAATTCCGGGAATTCTTCAACTCTGGGGCTGTTCCGCCCTTATCAGCTTGTTTCAGCCGGCCTGCCTGGCACTGACGTCCAGGGCGGGCCCCTCTGCCTGTGGCCCAGGGCAGGAGAGCTGCCACTGTCCAGCATGTGAGTGAGGCCACCACGGCGGGGACTCAAACAAGCCATGGCTCCCACCACTTCCCCTTCTCAGGCCACAGTTCCTCCTTCTTCCCCATCCCCTACACCTGGGAGTGGGGCACAGTACCTGAGAGTACCTCAGCTCCTGTGCCCTATGCACCCCTGCCTGGTCCCCCTGTGACTTACCCACTAGGACAATGGAGCATTGTGGGGAGGAGCCCGACCACCTGACTTCAAGTCCACACACTGTGTGG
This sequence comes from Dasyprocta punctata, assembly GCA_004363535.1. NCBI lineage: Eukaryota > Metazoa > Chordata > Mammalia > Rodentia > Dasyproctidae > Dasyprocta > Dasyprocta punctata. The sequence continues at coordinate 20,000 of RJWM01019445.1, forward strand.
CCAGGCAGGGCCTTTAGTCAGTGATTCAGCTTCCCCATCTATCGAAGTGGGCACGCAAGTCCTATTAGGAAGTAACTCATACCTCAAAGTACCTACAGCAATGCCAGTTTGCCTTTTCCACTTCCTGTTACAGAGCGGTACTGACCACCGCCTTTTCCATCCTGAGGGATTCGTGTGGCTGTACAGGCTGTGACGAGGCGAGCGAGGACAGACATGGTCTGTAGGACCCACTGCTCTTCCCTCCCAGGATTCCTAAGGAAGCACCAATTCCAGGAGGTAAAAAGCGTGGCAGCACCAGGGGGACTGCGGTCAAGAGGAGACCCAGGTGAGGGATAAGTCTGAATCTGTTGGTGGAAGAAGAGGAAACTGAGGCCTGGGCAGGCCCAGCTCCAGGAAGTGTGTCCACCCCTCCTCAGAGGAGCCTGGGAAAGACAAGGAGGGAGCAGGCAGGAGGGGCTTCCTGCTGTCAGCCTGGGGCTGTGTCCTGACAGTGACCCGAGACCCTAGTCCTGCAAGGAAAGGCTTGACAGCCGGAACCTCACCTATGAGAGATGTGCCAGGCCAGCTGGGCTCCCAGTGCCAGCCATCCAGCACTCTGAGAGCCTGAGCAGGAGGGGTATAAAGCTCAAGACGAGTCCAGGCAATTCAGTGAGGCTCTGTCTCAAAACAAAATGTAAAAAAGACTGGAAATGCAGCTCAGTGTGAAGGCCCTGGGTTCAATCCCTGGTATCACAAGGAGAAAAAAAAAAAGGCTGGGGATATAGCTCAGGAGCACAAGTATCTGCCTGGCAAGCAGGCAAGTGAGTTTGATCCCTGGCACCAAAAATGAAAAAAGATGCAATTTAGGCTAAGGTGTAGCTCAGTGATACAGTGCTTGCCCAGCATATGCAAGGTCCTGGGTTCAATCCCTAACACTGAAAGTAATATAAAATTACAATAAGAGTGAAATGGTATACACACACATAAAATTAAGAAAGGTTAACTGGTCAGTTCAACCCCACAGAAAGCAGGTGGTCAAGGGGTTGGGTCACTGGTCTCACCAAGCGGCTTTCTCTCAGGTGGCTGAGGAAGAACATCTCCTACTGGTGAATGACACAGTGACACTAAAGTATAATGAGGGCTGACAAACTTTTTCAGTAAGACACAAAGTCTCTGTTACAACTACTCATCTTCACCATTGGGAACCCAAAGGGAATCACAGACGGTCTGCATACAATTGGGCATGGTATGGCTGTCCTTCAATACAAGTTTATTTACAAACCCAGATAGCTGAGCAGTAGTTAGCAGGCCTTTGATGTACAAGATCCTTCCTGGATCCTGGGTGGGAAAGCCTACATTTTTATCCAGCTGTGAATCCTACTGTAATTTCCCTAGAGAGCCCAACAAGTGCCAGGTGGATCAGTCTACTAGCCATGTCACACAATAACACACTAGGCAAAAATACATCCAGCTTCGATCCCAGCAGCACAGGAAACACCTACATTGTGACTTAGTGGAAAAACAAGTTTAAAAGAACAAATAAACATAGGAATCTCAAGTTCCATGACCCAATCACAGGCAACAGTGAGATGACCATGGCATGTCGGGTCCTTACACCTGTGTTCTCCCTCTTTGTATGGCTGCTGCTATTCACTAGCAATGTCGCTGTTCAGTGCTCAGCTCTGGGGTGCTGTGGCCCTCATGGAAGGGATCACGACCATGTCATGTCCCTCCTGTCCCTGGCACCTGCACAGCACCAGTGCCTGTGGACACCTGCCAATGTGTTCCAGGGACGGTGCTCACAGGTGCCGTGCACTCTGCCTCTCGGGAATGGCAGTGCCAGCTGTGTCGGGGCTCAGGGAGATGGGCCAGCAGCCACGTCAAATCAGTGCACACACACAACTTGCTCCTCCCTGACCTTCTCTCCCCGGGGCTGGGTGCCACTCTTGGGGAACTGCCTGGCCAGAGCCTGCTACCGTGAGGCCTGAGTATCTGCTATTATCGGCAGCTTACAGGAGCCCTAGGACAAAAATCCTTAACCCCTTTAAAAAAAAAAAAATCACAGAACTACAGACATTCAGAACACAACACATTATCACAAAGCAGGATACACTGTGTTCCTCCTCTATCTTCAAAGGTAAACACTGTGCTGACTTAAAATGCCAACGGGTTACTTCACTGTGTGTGTGTTCATGGTGCTGGCACTGAACCCGAGGCCTCGCGCATGCTAGGCAAGTGCTCTACCAGTAAGCTATCCCCACTGTCCAGTTTTGCCTGTTGTTGAATTTTCTATCTGGCAACAGAATCTTTACACCTTTGGCCCTACCTTCTGTCACTCAGCACCTGATCTGTACAATTCATCTCCACGCTGTGCAGCTGCAGATTGCTTATTTTCATTCTGTTATTCTATACTATGTGACCACGCCACCATTTAGGCCCATTCTACTGCTGATGGATGTTTAGGTGGCTTCCAGTTTAGGGCCACCATGAAGAGGGCTGCCATGAACATGCAGCTCACAGCTATGGGGAACAGCTGTAGGTCTTTCTAGTGTGCCTATTGCTGCGGTCGTGCACACATAGGGACATGAACCAGGAGGCTCCAATGCACTGGACCCGGCTTTAACCCAGACAGGCTCAGGTCATCCCCATGTGGGCCACTTAACTCAGTCGTGTGTTCCAGAACTCCACCCCACAGCCCCGCCAGTTAGCTATCACTCAAGTGGTGGGTGCAGAGAGCCACAGGTCTGCTCAGGTCAGCTCAGTGCAGAGCACTTGCCTAGCGAGTAGGAGACCCGGGATACCATCTCCACCGGGAGACCGGGAGCCAAACCCCAGTCCCACCCTTGAGCCCCTCAGCAGGAAGCTTCTAATTACATTCTTTGGAGGTTGAGAACAGAAGTAAGAGGAGAGCCTGGAATGTCATCAACTGTGTCACCTAAGACTCGGCCCTGCTGCCACCTGTGAGGCCCTCACCACCACCCTTCCGGCTCTTCTCCCTGCCTCTGGGCCCCATCCTCTATGTTGGACCATGGTTTCTCCTAACAAGGGGTCCACAGGCTGAGCCCCCTGGAGGCTTTGTCTGGGGACTGCAGGCCTGCCCAGGGAAGGGCTGAGTGCTTCCTGAGCTGGAAAGCACGGGGTAACCTCCTTAAAACAATACCCTCCCCAGGGCCTCCTAATCCCTTGGCCTGCTGCAGACCATGTGAATCCTGATCTGTCTGGCTGGGCAGGGCGCCCAGGAGCAGCCAACGGGCTGCCAGCAGCAGGCAGGGACAGGGGTGATGCCCGCTGCCTTGACAGGCTCCGGAACAAAGATCAGGACAACAGGAGCACACCTGGGGGAAGTGGCAGAGTGCCCTTTACTGTGTCTTATAAACTCCATTTCAGTGGGCCCCTCCCTTTATGATGTACACATAGCCCCCAAGGAAAAGCACAAGCACGCTCCAGGAATGGGAGAGCCAGGTTCCTGTGGGCAGGGGCCTCTCTGGGTCTTGATCTTTCTGTTTATTAAGGTGGGGAAGATTATACCTTTCAGGACAAAATGAACATTAAAAAAAAATGTAAGCCTCAGGGAAAGTACAATAATACCTCAGTTCACAAATGCCTCTCTTTGCAAACAATTTGGTTCTCAAACAAAACTGTTTGGCAAAATTTTGCTTTCATTTGCAAACTCCCCATTGGGTGACATGACTGCCGTCATCTTCCCTACACAAACACAAAGGCAGTCATTTTCCCCAAAATCATAAAACAAATTAAGTTCGTAAACCGAGGTGCCACTGTATCAAAACATGCCAGATCTATAGACCAGTTCTCACTGAGGGCAGGTCCAGCAGGATGGGGAAGCCAGCTCAGACACCCTGGCCAGCATCCTCCTGCAGGCTGGAGCCACGGATGTCTGGGCCCAGTCTGGATGCTTGCGTGTGTCCTGCTATATATCCAAGGGCACTTGAAGGCCAGGGGGCAGCTGCATGACTGTGTCACCTTGCTTGCATCCTGGGATTTCCTCCATCATCATTACTCTTAAGCCTTTGCTGAGGGAGGCCTTCCCACATTGGCCAGATGCCGAGCCGAGCCCTTTACACATGTGGTGTCTCTGCTATTGCTTCTGAGGTGCCTTTATTATATCCCTTGTACTAAGAGGAGATCGCGGCTGGGGAGACAGGTGACCAGATCAGGGAGGCCACTCAACCCAAATCAGGGAGTCTAATGTAACCCAAGCTGTGTGTGGACACCAGTGCGCCACTCCCTTCCACAGCAATGTGCCATCCTGGACCACCGTGCTGCACCTGTAGAGCTGACCCCTCCCCTCCCAAAAGGGCCTGCTATGTGACCTTGGGCACACACATACTCCCAGAGCCAATTTGGCACTCAACTCTTCCCTTTGCAGTAAGTTCAAAAACAATCTTGGTAAATATTTTTCCCAGGGAGCACGCTGTCATTCCCACGCCACCTCCCCCTGCTGCAGCCATGAAAACAGCCAGATGTGTAGTGTTCTCAGAAGCTCCCGGAAACCTCCACTAGGGTCCCCACCACTCCAAGCTGAAACAAAGGCCTGAGGCCAGAGGGAAGTCCCCGTCCACCGCTGTGGGACAGTCACCTCTGACACGCAGAGTGGCCTCTGGGAACCAGGGAGAAGGAAAGGTCTGTGAATTTCCCTTCGACTGACCAGTTTCCACCTGGTGGAAGCCAAAGGTCATGACACCAAGTGTAGTTTTCCAAATATCCAAACTTTGGGCTCTGTCCTAGATAGTCGTCTCCCATCCAGGAATAACGCCTACATCCTTCTATCTGCAGAACAACCCTCAGTGCTTGCGTGTTCCCAGACTAAGAGCCTGTGTCCTGCAGGTGGGGCGGGCCACCAGCAGAGGCTCAGCTTGGCCACTCCCTATCTGTCACCCTGCTTACTCCCAGGGCAGGAACAATAAACCTCAAGTTCTGCCACGGAGCTCCTCCATTCAACCTCCAGCGGTGGAGGCAGAGCGTGACTCTCAGAGAACACAGAACGTGGGTTTCTTCGGTGTTTGAAGATGGTGGAGCTCTTGGCTTGCTGGTGGGGAGTGGAGGTTAGGGTGGGGAGCAGAAGTCAGGGTGGGGAGCTATGTGAGGTGAGGGATGTTGCTTAGAAAGAACAAAACAAACCAAGTAAATGACTACAACAAAACACTTGAGAACGGGCTGCCTTGTCCCCAGGAAAGGTAAAGGCCACAGAAATCGTCACCCTATTGTTGGAGCATCTTTCACAGGCTCCACCTAGGAAGTGGGTCAGGAGTCCCAGGCCAGTGCTGGGTGTAGCCAGGTGTCCACACAGCTGCACACTCATCCCCTGGTGGTCAAGGAGGCTCAGTGACATCTGAGGCAGCGGGGAGAACCACATTGAACACTTCCACGTGTGGGTTTCACAGCTCTTCTTTTCCCGAGACACTGGGAGCAAAATGGAACGTGCCCTCTGAAGTTCTGTGGGTTAGGAAAGGGGTCAGGCTTGCTCAGACTGCTTCTGAAGACAGACTTGGGGCTCCAACACGGGTGCAAAGGGCAAGGTACCATCTCTCGCCCAGTTGGCTACACACATTCCCATCCTCACCATTCTCTTGCCCTTCATCACACTGCATCCCTAACTCCCCCCTCCTTTTAGTTTTTTATTTTATGACAGTTTTGTTAAGTCACTAAGTTGCCTGGGTTGAGCTCAAACATATGACCCTCCTACCTCAGCCTTGAGGTGTGTACCATGACGCCTGGCTCTGTGTGTGTGTGTGTGTCTGTGTGCGTGTGGTACTAGGGATTGAACCTAGGGCCCCATGCATACTCAGCAAGTCTTCTACCACTGAGCCACATCCAGTCCTTTCTCTGCTCTGTTTCAGTCTTGCTATCCTGCAAGGTTGCTGCAGAAGCCTGGATACTGAGGCCAAAATTATCTGGCCACTCCTATGCCCAGAACGCCAAGGCACATCAAAAGTGGAGGACAGACCCAGGCATGGTGGCGCACGCTTATAATCCCAGCACTCTAGAGACTGAGACAGGAGGATCACCAAGATTTCGAGGTCACCCTTAGTGACATATCGAGTTCAAGGTCAGCCTGGGTTACATAGCAAGACCCTGTCTCAAAAAAAAAAAAAAAAAGTTGGAAGAGAGCCACTTGCAACCTCACAAGATAAATCTCTAGGCAAATCTGTCACCGCCCTCATGCCTTGGAGTTTCCATCTGGAAAGTGGATACAGTACTCTTTGGAGACTTCATCCCTTTGGAGTAGGCAATAGCCAGGCCCACAGGGTATCAGAGATCCTGGTCCTGTGAGCCTCTGGCTATCCTTCCTTCCCTTCAGCCTGGTCGTTGCTGGTGCAGTGTTGACAGGATGCCCAAAGATGCACAGGTAGAGGAGCTGGTGCCCACCCCTCAGGGCAAGCAGAGGCCAGGGTCAGGCAGTGCCCAACTGAGTGGGCAGTGCCAGGCTTTGACCAGGGGGCATCTGACCAGTGGCTGTGTGACTTCTCCTGTTTAAAAGTCAGGCAGGCATCAGCTTTCCTCTGCATCACAACTAGGGGAACCTTGGCATCCCTGGATTTCACCCCAGCAAAGGAGATATGAGCACCAGAAGGTGAGAGTACAGAGTGCAGATCATCCTTTGGCATCTAGAGCCCTGTGATCCAGTGCCCAGTGTGGCTCACCTGTGGGACACAAATGCCTGTGGACAGCGGCATCTGTGCCTGCCTCTTCCCCTGGCCACTAAACGGCAGGGGGAAGCAGCTATCCTGCCCCCCACACTGCATGGGGCTGGGGCACATGCCCCCCAACATCACCCCTGAGCTCTCTGTATCCTCAGCTATCCCAGCAGGAAACTGTCATGAAGACAGCTTCCCCTCCTGCCAACCCCATGGCCCAGAGCATCCATGCTGTCTGTCCCACCCTGGATGTGTCCACCTGTGAATCCAATCCCACAATGCCAGCAGATCTGGACCCAAATCACCAGGGAAGTCAGGCTGCTCAGACAATAGGAAAGTCAGAACACAAGTTCCCCGGGAGCTGGTAACCAGTCCCTCATTCACAGATGAGGAAAACAAGGCTGCCAGGAGGACTGTGGCCTTGAATGTCTAAACAGATCATCTTCTTCCTTTTTCTCTTAGCTCTGTAGCTCAATGTGTAAGTCGGAAGGACTTGCCTAGGTGCCTTATGCCGCCAGCCCCTATACACACCCACTCACCACACACACAGTCCGAGCTGCAGTCAGAGGCGGCAGCTGCGGCTGGTCTGTGACTTGCTTGCCTGCAGTGCCTGTGAATCCCAGCATGTGATTGTGCATGGACAGAACCAGAGCTCCAGACTCTCCCAGGGGACAAGAGTAAAGTCAGAGAATTTTCCTGCCTAAGTGCCACCTCCTTGGATAGCCAAGGGAAACGCGAGCTGAGAACTGGCTCCCTCCTGCCCGTGTGACCCCACAAGCTGGCTGTCTGCAGCACAATCCTCCTGGTACCCTGGCCCACTGGAACCAGAGACACCAGTACCACGTGGCCCAAGGAGAGAAGCAACTTTGTGAGGTGCTTCAAAGCGGGGCGCTGGGGCCAGCAGTGGAGGCGACAGCACAGGAGAGAGAAAGGGACCCAGCAAGGCTACTGCACGGGCCAGCACTTGCTCAGCAGCATCCTCCAGGGCTGGGGTACAGGGCTGCACCTGCCTGAGCAAAGGCCACCCTTAGCTCCTTGTCCCGCCTGGGATGGCCACCTTAGCTGCCAGCTGGCTGGGAAAGCGCATGCAAGCTGGTGGCTCCCTGCAGCCACTGACTGGCTGTCTGCTCCCAGAACTGCGGTGGTCTGAAGGTGGCTGAGACCCACGCATTCAGTGGCCCGGCTTAGGTGGCCCTGCCACTGGCTGCTGACTGTGTGTCCCAGGCTGACAGCATGCCTTTCTTTGGGAATCCCCTCTGCCAGGCCCCTAGGGCAAGTGTGCAGTTTGGCTGGGCTCAGACTGAATTTAAACAGAAAGGTGATTCTGTTGATCAAACATCAAAAACTGACGTCCAATTCTTTTAGTTGTGACTCCAATTTCTGTCTGAGAAGCAGCATTGTTAACACCCATGAGGGGCCACACGGTACAAGAAGCCTTCACAGTGGCCACAGCCTCCCACGTGGTTTCCTCTAAATCTTCTAAAAACGGAAGGCCCTCTCAGGTTCATATTTATTTAAACAAGATCTTGCTCAAACCAGCCCCCAACACAAATACACACATATTGAACACCTGTAATCTCAGCACTCGGGAGGCTGAGGCAGGAGGATCACTGTGAGTTCAAGACCAGCCTGGGCTACACAGTGAGTTCAAGAACACTCACTATGAACCACATAGTGAGACCCTGTTTCAAAAAACATTCATACACATACATACATATATACACACATAGAAAAAAAAGTCAAAAAATGCACCAACCTTCTAAGGAGAAGAGTCTAGGTGACATTTCCCAAACTTTTTGATCCTGGTTCCCTTTATTTTGTGGCATGAGGGATCGAACTTACGACCTCATGCTTGCCAGGCAGGCCCTGTACTGCTGAGCTAAATCCTCGGCCCCTGTTTTTACTTTTAATATTTTATCCATTTGTTAAACATTTGTTGAGAGCATAACTATTAAAATCTTGATGTGCAAGCTGGGTGTGGTGGCGCACACCTTTAATCCCAGCACTTGGGAGACTGAGGTAGGCAGAGCATTGTGAGTTCGAGGCCAGCTTGGGCTACATGAGCAAGGCGGGCCTGAATTACATAGTGTGACCCTGTCTCAAAAAACTAGGGCGGGGAGTTTGGCTCAGTGTCTTACGTGCCTGCCTGACAGGCGTGAGGTTGTGAGTTTGATCCCTGGTGCTAAAAAAAAAAAAAGAAAAAGAAAAAAAATCTTGAAGTGCACTAGTGTTCTTTATGGTCAATTTAGCATGTAACTTGCTTTATAGAGTTTAGAAATAAAGCCCCAAACTCCATACGGTACTGGTACTAACTTTGAATTATTATTTGGGTAAATTGAGGCACGGAGCAATGCTGCCCTGGGGTTTGTACAGACCTGTCTCACGCTTCCTTGCTGTCTTCCTCCCACCTCTCTGCTTCGTTAAGCAAATGCTCTTTTCCCTGGTTCTTATGGTTGTTGGACAGTAATGTCAGGCACCTCCTCCCCACTCCTCCATTCCCCTCCCTGAGGAGGAAAAGGTGGAGCTGGCCGTACAAAGACCAATGTCACACTTCACTGCACCTCGCTGCTTGGCTCCAAGATGTCACTAGGAATTTGGTGCTAGAGTCCAGGCAGGGTCAGGCATGCCAGGCAGGAAGCCACTTAGAGGAAGTGAGAGGGAGAGAGTTGGCCCTGCGGTTAGAGAGAGGTGTACTGTACAGCAGGGTGGTCTGGCGCTTAGAGACAACCTGAGAGCGTCTATCCAGGAGAAGGGGGCCGCGGGCAGGAGACTCCTCTGAGTGATGCGATGGGTGTAACCCTAGGGGCTGCTCTGGTCATCACACATGTGGCTTCAGGAAAGGCTGCGCTGACTAGGGCCCAACAGTAAGTGGCAATGCCCCTGAGCTGGGGTGAGGACGGTGGGAGGTGGCTACCTGGGCCCCCTTTTAGCTCAGCACACCCTGGCCACCTTTATCCAGGACTGTGGTCGCAATTACCCCCAGACCTGGGGCTCCCATCTCAAGTAACTTGGCCCTGGATTGCTAACTAAATGGGAAAGGATCTTGAAGGTAACAACTTGGCTTCAAAGATCACAGTGAGGGCTCTGGTGTGGGAGATGGCAGGAGCAGGGCCATACTAGGCTAGGGCTGACACCAAGTAAATAAATTAATTAATTAATTAAACCAAGATTGCCTTTGAGCATCACTTTTTTTTTTTTTTTTGCGGCACCAGGGATTGGACTCACAACCTCGCACCTGTCAGGCAGGAGCTTAAGTCACTGAGCCAAACTCCCTGCCCCAGTTTTTTGAGGCAGGGTCGCACTGTGTAGCTCAGGCCGGCCTTGCACTCGCGTTGTAGCCCAAGCCAGCCTCGAACTCACAATGCTCCGCCTATCTCAGCCTCCCAAGTGCGTTTCACGCCCGGCTGAGCATCACTATTGAGGAAGGCAATATGCCCATTTTACTGCTGGGGAAACAAAGGCTAAGGAGTAAATGTAAAGCAAGGTTAGCAAGTGTCAAAACTGAGACTAAAAGCCAAGCCTGCAGCATCCAAGTCTGGGAATCAATCTGCAAGAAGAGATGTCCCTTTTTCTTCTCTTTGACAGCAGGACATTCTTCACAAAGGAACTCTTGCCTGGAAGTGCACCATAGGGAACAGACCAGTACAGAGCCCTGCTCCATGGATGTTCACACCCGCCCCTGTCCCCCAACCCCTCGGTGGTCTCAAGGCTCTGCAGAACACAGCCACCAGGGTGGAAAGCCACTGCCCCCCAACTGCTCTCTTGGAGGCTGCTGATACCAAACTCCTAAGACAATGTCTCCCTTGGCTGTGAACTTGCCCCTACAGAATAACACCAGAAAAGGGGTGCAGAGAAACTTCCTCATCCAGAGGTCACTGTGGAAGCCAGGTCTTCTTCATGCTTGACCTGGCTGAAGCCTCACTTAGGGACCCCAGGTATCGAGGGACTTGAGTGCGAGGCTCAGCTTCCTGTGCATCGACAGGATCTGCCCCCTTAGCACTGCTAAGCCAGAGGCTCCAACACCAGGAGCAGGGTGGGGGGAGAGCCACGCCAGAGGCATCAAAGCCTGGTCTCCGGGAGGACACTGCTCCCTTTCCCTCTAGCACACGTGACACGGAGCTGGATGGGAAGAGGAGTCCTGGTTTTCAGGGCCCAGTGCTGCAGTAGCATTTGTCAGTCACTCACTCCATGTCCATTCTCCACTGTTCCTCCCAGTACTGGGGATCAAACTCAGGGCCTTTGCACTGAGTTACGGTCCAGGTCCCTTCTTACTTTTCATTTTGAGACAGCATCTCACTAAGTCACTAATTTGCCTGGGCTGGGCTGAAACTTGCAATCTTTCTGTCTCAGCCTCCCAGAGTACTGGTATTATAGGCATGTGCCACAATGCCCAGCTACCATTGATTCTTTATAATCGAACCAGTGAGTTCTGACCAGGCATCTGAGCTCTTGAAATAAAAATGACTCCAAGAAGCCAGGCATGGTGGCACACGCCTTTAATCCCAGCACTCGGGAGGCTGAGGTAGGAGGAACGTTGTGAGTTCGAGGCCGGCTTGGGCTACAACGCGAGCGCAAGGCCGGCCTGAGCTACATAGTGTGACTCTGTCTCAAAAAACTAGGGCCGGGAGTTTGGCTCAGTGGCTTAAGTGCCTGTCTGGCAGGCTCGAGGTTGTGAGTTCAATCCCCAGTGCCACAAAAGAAAAGAAAAAAAAAAAAGACTAAGGAAGTACTTTCCTACTTCCCTTGCAGCTAGATGCGAGCTTGTGACTAAATTCTATTCTACCAAATATAACTGCAAGTGTCAGGTACAGATTTGGGGAAGTAGCCTCCAAGGAGAAGCTGCAGCCTTATTTTATTGTTCTTGCTTTTTCAGACAGGGTTTCACTATATAGGTCAGGCTGGCCTGCATCTCAATATGTAGTCCAGGCTGGTCTCAAACATGTGGAGGTCCAAGAGCTGGGATTACAGGCATGCATTACCATATTCAACTTTCTTCCTTTCTTTTCTGATGGCTGGAACTGCAGCTACCATCCTGGACCACGAGGCTGCATGCTGTTGATGGCAGAATGACCGTATCAGCCCTGTGAACTCCCATTACATGAGAGATGTGCCTTCTGTCTTGTTTAACCCACCACTTCTTTTTAGTCACTATAAGCAGCCAAAACAAGTTCTAAAAAATGGCCCTAATGCTTCACTGAAGAATCTTAGGGTGGGGGCAGCACAGAAGTCCCCTGCTTCCTCTCACATCCACCTGTCCATTTCTCTAAGACCCAGGGCCAGCACCTGCCTGCTACCTGACTCCCTTGCTCTGGAATCAGGTCAGAAAGCATGCAGCTGGAGAGCACAGAGTTGGCAGAAGAGATTTTGGGTTCTAAACTAAATTTGCTTACTCAGCAAATATTTACTGACCATCCACTTTGTTCCAGATCTGTCTGTAACACTAACAGAAGTCCCCATCCATGTGGAACTTACAGCTCAATGGGACAGTCACAGAAAGAAATGCATATATGTCCAGTGATGGGTGTTATGGGAAAAGGGGGTGGGGAGGGGGATACTATGTAAAACAGCCCTGCTGCAAGGTGTCTCTGAGGAGATGGCATTCAAGCAGAGGTAGAGGAAGCAAGTGTGCGAGCCATGCAGATATTCTGGAGAAAAGCTGGTTGTGTGATCTACTCAAATCCTTGTGCCTGTGCCTCAGTTTCCCCTCTCCAAAATGGCTGTGAGACAGAGGCTATCAATGGCAACCTGTGCCAGCTGTGTGCCCAGTGGCCCCCATTGGTGTGCTCCAGGAGGTGGGCAGGGGTCTCAGGCTGGGTGATGACCAAGGGACCCTTAATTTAAAACTCCGTGGGTTTCTGCTCCGTGTCTGCAGCATCGCACAGAGCTGTTTGGTTTAAATCTTACAAAGCACCCTCCTCTCAGGCCTGGCCTTGCCATTGTGTCCTCGACCCTGACCAGACCTGGTCAGCCCAGGTCTCCAGGGGTCTAGCACTGGGAGGGCTCTGCTCCCCACCCCGGGCTGAACACAGACCTCCCTCAGCGCCTCCTCAGAGTTCTCTTCTCCTGCCCTGAGGCACACAACCTTCCGGCTGTGACAATTGGCGGACAGAGTGCCACCCTGTACCTTGGCCCTAGGGAAGGGCAGGGTGGCTGACCCGATGAGGGATAAGGCTATAGAGGAAGAGAGGGTGGTGTGTGTTTGGGAGAGGGGTGGAGATGGAGGAAGAGGCTGACTCAAGCTGAGGGTCTGCGCTGGCCACTCACTGTTCAATGGCCTAGGCTCAGTAACAATAAAAGTGTCCAGGATGCAAGAGTTGAGGAAAAGGGGCTTCTTGGCTGACAAAGCGCTCTGCATTTGTGTAGCCAGGCCTCATTCCATAAGACAGACTGACTGTCTGTCTTTCTTCCTCCCTCCCTTCTTTGTTACCTTCTTTCCTTTTGAAAAGGGGGAAAAGGGATAGAGAGGAATTTTATATAAGGCAGCCCCTCTCTAAAGCCTCTCTTTTTACTTTTATGGTACTTAGGATTGAACCCAGGGGTGCTCTAACACTGAGCTACGTTCCCAGCCCCTTTCTTAATTTTGAGACAGGGTCTCATTAGGTTGTCTAGACTGGCTTTAAACATATAACCCTCATGCCTCAGCCATCGCCGGGCTCTTTCACCAGTTGCTTGACCACCTATTTATGGTGGATCCTGGTTGGATGCTGTGAACAATAGCTCACAGACAATGGGGGGCACAGGCACACATGGTGGCAACTCCCTGTGTGACCCAATACCTGAGGATCTCTTTTGAGAATCCAGCTCTAGAGTAACCAGATGGCTCTAAGCCTTTGTTTACCTGGATGGCGGATAGGTACGGAGAGATTTGGTCACAAGTCTAGACTTGTCACCGTCACTGAATTTCTTTAATTCCCAGGAGAAAACTGGCATGGAAAGGCTGAGCTCTGTTACTAGTGACCCAAGGTCACACCTGTATGCATTCCTAGCAAGGCCTTGGGGGGCCACAAGGAATTTGGGCAAGGGACCCTCCTCCCTGGTCTGTATCCCCTCATCTGGAAAATGGGTGTGAAATTGCAGATGCTTTGCAGAAGGCTTTCCGGCTGTAGAATTCCGTGCCCTATGACATTCCAAGTTACCCAAAGATGCTGTGGAAATTATCCTTTGCTCACTGGATTCTGTTCTGGACAGCCAGGAGGCCGCTGCCAGAAGAACCCTCACAGCAGCACTGCTGCAAATACCCAGAGGCTCCTTATAATGGATTTTTCCTGGAGATCTTTTGGAAGGTTTTTCTTAGTCTTTTGGCATCTGCGGCCCCTAGAGTCACCATTTCAGGTCTACCACTTCCTTTGGCCTTCTAACGGCCCCATGAGTGGATGGGACACATGATAAACAGAGACTGCCCAACTTCTCAGTGTTCCTGGGAACAGGATATGACAGGAAACCTTATTGGTGATGTCCTGTCTCATTCCCGGAGGCACAAATAGGAAACCAGTCAGAGTTTAGGAAAGAGGTCCACGCATGAGCCCGTGAGTCCCTTAGCTTTGACTTAAGCACTAAACTGTTGTCCTAGTAGCCACCTATGTCATGCAGCCCAAAGCCCACATTCTCAGCATGTGCTCCAGCCAGCTCTGGCTGCTGGTCAAAGAGCCCACTGGCCTGACACAGTGGCCCAGAGGGCCGAAGCCAGGCGCCAAGCCCAGTTCCTCCAAATCAGGAGGAGGGCACTCAGGGACACTGTACCACACTGCTGGACTTGGGAAGAGATGGTCCGACGCTTCATTGCCTGGAAGACCGTGGAATACAATGCAGTTCCATCTAGGACACCCCTCCCATTCTAATCCAGGACAGTCCCTCCCCTCCCCATCAGCTAGGTGTCAAACACCACCAGCAGGAGCCCCTTCCTCCCTTCAAATTCTGGAGGAAAAGGCAGGAGGGCAGCCTCCCCTGCCAGCACTCTGCCTTCTCCAGGCCCGGGGTGACTGTGAGGACCCTGAGGACCTGAGGCTGCAGACCTCTGCCCCTCCCTGGGTGGCCGTGCCCCACAGGTCTGGATACACTGCCACCTAGTGTTGTGTCAGAGACTGTTTTGCTCAGGGCTTGGACTTGCCTCAAGCCTGCTCCTGCCTCCAAAAGCATCCGGTCTCACAAAACAAACGACCCGGTCTCACAAAATGACCAAATACCTGTGTGGGCCCACCCAGCCCAGGACCTTTCTCTCAGCTTGGAGAGCTCAGCTCTCCCCAGAGCCTTCCTGCTGTCCCTGGCCTCCAGCAGAGACTCCCATCACTCCCATCACGGGCCCTGGTCCCTAACCTGCATCTCTACCACCCGCACCACTTAATTCCTCTCAGCCACCTGTGAGGTGGTCTCCCATCCCCACTAGACCCTTATTTTAAAATCCCTTTATGGAAACCCCACTTCCTTCAGGAAGCCTTCTCCAGACCACCCCCTGCAAATCTCAAGGCTCTCCAACATGCTCCTCCCTCTGCCTAAGCAGGCTTCCATTTCTACTGCTACATAACCAGCTGACAACCAGAAACATCAGCAGAATTCTGACGCTTGGGGTGCCTCAAACCCATCAGGGGCTCCATGCCTATGCTTCATTGGTCATCGGAGCTGCTCCCACTGCCTGGGAGTCAGCACAATGCCGAGCCCATTACATGGTTCAGCTGGCCTTCAGCGCGGGCTGTAAAGTAGGTTTGCAATCACTATGGAGGAGGAAACTCAGGCTTGGGGAGGTTCGCTGCCTTCTCCATGGCCACACAGATGTGCCTGACCTAGTCTGAGTGTTTCCACCACACCAAGCTGCCTTTCTTGTTCCCAGAAATTATCCATCAGATGACTTATCAGATTGGTAGTACTAAATCAGCATGTTCCTTCAGCAGCCCAGGGAACACAGGAGCCCAGAAATCTTATAATGGTGGAACTAGAGGTCCCTCCCGCTCTCTTTTATTCTATCTCATGGATTTAAAAAAAAAACAAAACAAAAAACTGAGGTTCTGAGTTATGACTTGCCACATGCTCCAGTCAAATGGACAGCAAAGTGAAAAGCACTGCAAAAGCCCTGGCTTTTAATGCAGTTTACCAAGGAGACTGCAGGATCTACCAGTATTAGAAGGTAAGCTCCAAGGGACCTGTCTGGGGATAATTTCTAGTGACTGACACTATAACCCTATGTTGTCTTGCATCAAACTGCACAATTCCAGCAGTCTGAGAGGTCTATGCCATTTCTGATGGCAGCAGCCTCATGGAGCCAGCTGCCCTCAGTCCCCAAAGTAGAGTGCAGTTCCTAACAGTTCGCGCCTTTCAGGGTTTCTGGCCTCAATGTATGCAAATCTTCATCTTCCTCCTCCTCCTCATTCCCCCTCTCATCTTCCTCTTCCTCCTCCTCATTTCCCCTTACCTCTATGCTCTTCTCAAAGCACTTCCCTGTGGCGCCGTGGGTTGTAATAAAGGCATTTTGGGGATTGGGTGCCTAAGGCTCCCAAAGACTGAGACTCGCTGATTGGGACAGAGGCTAGGAGGTAGACAGATTTTGCAAATTTATCTCCTTCCATGGACTCTCCCTACGCTGGGCTTGGGGAGGGCTTTGTGGCAGAGACAAGGCTTTGGGGCAGTGCCCAAGTACCTGGAAGAAACCCCAGCCTCGAGGCCGGTGGTGAGCTGGGTTTCATTTCTCCACTAGTGGCTCAGGAGCATGCATCCCTCAACAGCCAGGACCTATCACCTCCAAAATAGGGTGGCTCAGCCCCTTCAAGCTCAGAAGCACTACAGACTAACCATTTTACTTCCAGGTGGTGCTAAGAGGCTCCCCGAAAAACGTACAGGTGACGGTCCACCTGGCTGAGGACAGCCAACATGCTCCAGCAACTTCTCTGCTTGGAGGATTGAGCAAATCTCCGAGACCATCATCTTCACAGCTTTTCCCATCATTCTTCACACTGCACCTCCCCCCAGGACACACCCTTCCCCCACCAGGAGCACCTTTTCCTTTTCAGGACAGGCTGGGGGGGGGGACCCACCCACCTATCCGAGGGTGGGACTGCTTGCTCTGAGCGCCAGCCCTCCCCACCACCTAGGTTTGCTGTTGTGCAGAGAGTGTACTGCCGTCTCATCGTCTCCTCCCCACAGATGCAAGTTCTAAACCAGGAGCATCTGCAGAGGCAAAGTCCCTTCCCTGTCTGGGCTATCACCGAAGTCCTCCCCGCTCCTCAGTGCACCCCACCCACTTCTCCCTGCAGATAAGAGCTCAGGTGGGCAAAAGGGAATATGCAGAGTGCTTCTCTTGGGCTGAGGCTTCAGGGTCTCTGGGATACCTGCTCTGGCTGGGTTTGTAGAGATCGTCCGTCTGTCTCCCCCCAAAGAGAAAATAACCTTTCACTTTAGAAGAAACACATTGTGGGTTTCTCTAAGGTGCAGTTCTCTCTCATAAGCAGGATGGAGGAAGAGGGGAAGGAAGGGAGGGAGAAGTAAAAAGGATTGAGATGCATTATGTATACCAATTCGCCACGATGATGTACTCATTCTGTATGACAAACATGTTCTAATAAAAACAAAGGAGGAGGAAAAAAGAGCGGCAGGTGCCGTTTCTAAGATGTTTCTAAGATGCAGCCCAATTCTCTTTCATGAGAGAAGTTCCTGTTTGCACAAAGGGGTCGGAGAGGGTCCCACCGCCCTGGTCATTCCCAGAGAAGTGATCAGTTCCTCTGGCAACACGGAAGCAGAGTCCCCGTCTGCCTGGGGACTGGGACTGTGAAAGGTCCACTGGCTCCCCTCCGCCTGCCCCAGCACGGGCTCGGGTGGGTTGAGCCTGCACACGCGGAAAAAGCTCTGCGAACCAGTAAGCACAGCGCCCGTGTGGGCCCTTATTGGAAGCCTGTCACCTGCCCCGGGACTTCCTCGTAAGCTCCCAGCCTGCGGCTCTGCCTGGAATCAACCCCCAACTCCACAGTACCGCCCCTCATTACCAACGCGAAGAAAAGGGTTAATTCTACCCTAGGAGCCCCGCGGGGCCACGGAGCCTTTCGGTACCCTAAGGATCCCCTCTCGCGCCCGCAAACCCCTAAACCCGACACGCCCCTTTTGCCCGCGCGCCCTTAGCCCCAGCACACTCCTCTGCCCCAATCAGCAAGTCTGGGGTCAAATCCACTCGCGGGGCCGGCACTTGCGGTGGGCCGGAGTGCGGAGCGGGGCGAGGCTGGGGCAAGACCAGGACTCCGCGCGTGGCCCGCGGGCACAGCGACTGCTCCGGATCGGACCACGCGGCGCAGCGGCTTTCCCTGCAACGCTACGGGCCCGGGTGTAGGGGCGGCGTGGTGGTGGTGGTGGTGGTGGTGGTGGTGGTGGGGATCCAGCGGAACTCTCGCTGAGCACTCACCAGTAGTAGTTAGGGAGAGCGACACGAGTGGCGATCGCAGCACAAGCAGCAGCGCCGAGAGCACCAGCGCAGCGCGCATGGTGTCCTCGCCTCCGGGCCCGGAGCAGGTGGCTGGGGGGCGACGCAGGGTCCGCGCTTCTTGACCGCAGGAGCGTGGGCGCCGCTCCGGGAGGCCTGGCGGTAGATCCCGCTGCCTGGCGATGGCTTCTCAGTGCCGCAGAGCCGAGCTAGGGCGCGGAGCCAGCGGCTGAGCTGCGGCTGCGTCCGCGTCCGCGTCCTGAGCCGTATCAGCACGACTATGGCCCGGCGAGCGCCGCAGCGACTCCCGCCCCGTCCCGTCCCCGCCGGCCCCCACCCCCGCCCCAGGAGCGCGCCTGCCGCAGCCGAGGCCTGGCCGGGCCGGGCGGGGCAGCGGCTGGGCGGGCGCTGGGCCGCGAACAATGAGCAGAGGAGGAAACTCCGCCCTGGAGCGCGGCGGGCGGGGGCTGCGGGCGGGTGGCCCAGCGCCAGTGGGTGCGGGCGCGCGCGTGTGTGCGCGCGGCCTGGGGGCTTCCCTCGCACCGCAGACCCCGCACGCTAGTGTCTTGCGCAGAGCGTTTTGTGGGCTCGGGTGGGATCCCAACTCTGGGATCCCTTGTATGTAAAATTCGGAGTCCTTGTGTGTTCCTTAGTCCCCGACCCCTCAGGCTTCTCTGGCTGCCGCGCGTTCTGCCGCAACGCCCGAGCGTTTTCCCACCTGGCAGGTGTAATTCGCCTGCAGCGAGCCCCGATCCCGCACGACTTCAGAGCGAGTCTGTGTTGCAGGATGTGCACCGGGCAACCCGGACCAGTGTGTTCCTTAACCTCACAAGCCTAGGTTCCTCTCCCGTGAACAGGAATGATGGTTCTTTAAAGAGCAGCAGTGTCAGGGATTAATACTTGTCTGTTCTAAGTGCTTTACAAGCATTAATTCGCTTTTCACTTTTAGCCTCACTTTGCAGACAGGGAAACTGAGTCGAAAGAGGGTAAGGAGGGCCGGGGGTTGAGCACAGCGGCAAAGCGCCTGCCTGGTAAGCACAAGGTCTTCAGTTCGAGCTCCAGTACAAAAAAAAAAAAAAAAAAAAAAAAAAAAAGAGAGAGAAAGAAAGAAAGGAGGAGGAGGAGAAGGAGAAGAAGAAGAAGAAGAGTGTAAGGAAGTTGTTCAAGAACACATACCTGGTACGTGGCAAACTTGTGTTGGCATAGTTTGGAAAAATACTTCGCTCAATACCTGACATATAGTAATTACTCGATAAGAATTAGTTTTTTTTT